>JAODAL010004322.1:0-158545 GCA_025379985.1 Phyllomedusa bahiana
TTTTTTAGTGTAATAGCTCAATGTTTCTATGTCTAAATGATTCCCAAGGCTCCTTTCAATCAGGCTGATCACCGCTGTTTCGCCGCTCACCTTGGCTCTAGCGCTGTGCTGTCCTTGCTCGCTGCCGCTCTTCTGTTTACTTCTTGCTGCTTTCAAACGGGCACTGCTGATTGGCTGCAGCGGTCACATGCCACTGTTCAGAAGTGACCTGTCAGGAAGTGGCCAAGCGAAGCGGTGGTATCCTTGGGAAGAAGGAAAGATGAAAACCCCAAATACGGGAGAGCGAGGAAGGCGCAGCGCTGGATTTGACGTAAGTGGAGAAAAATTTTTTAATTTTAAAGGGGACGCAAAGGTCAATGAAATTTTTTTTTAAATTTTTTTTTTAAAATTTTTAAAAAAAAACCCCCTTTAAAGGGTATGTTCCACAGTTTTTTTCGTCTGAGGAAAAAAGCGCTGCGTAAAAAAGACCCAAACATGCCCCCAGTGTGGTGCGGTTTTTGGGGATGGTTTTCGTGCAGCAGTAATGACCCCGTATTTTTTAAAAATGGGCGTCTGCTGCGTAAAGCAGAGCAAGGATTGACAAGTCAATTCTTTGAACAGATACGAAAGATGCATCACAAAGACGCATCAGCGTTCAGACATCTGAATGCCAATGCGTATTTTACAGTGACACTCATGTAAATCACATGCCATTGTTAGATGGTGCTGGGTCCGAAACATGGACCCAAAAACACGCATTAAAAAACGCGTGTGAAACCCCCTAACATATAGCGAGAATGGAAAATTTTTGTGTGGAAAAATCGATATAATTACCTTCTCTCACTAGATATGACCCAAAGACGAACCAGTGGAGCAGCGATGTGGCTCCGACCAGCACTTGCAGGACGAGTGTTGGAGTTGCCGTCCTAGGCGGGTATCTTTATGCTGTAGGTGGTCAGGATGGAGTCTCCTGTCTCAACATTGTAGAAAGGTAGGATATGGTGGCTATTTATTTTTGTCCTGCTTGATCCATTAAAGGGGTTGTCTCACTACAGATAAGGACGGCATATCGCTAGGATAGCCCCCAAAAGTTGTAGATCGGGTCCCAGAGGTGAGCCCTGCCCTAAAAAACCCTGAACCCTTCCCCCTTATGCTGGATAGGTGGCCGGGGACTCTCCCTAGACATGATGGGAGTACCAATTCGGGAGCATGCCCCCCCGGCAAAATCTCAAACTCCTTCATGTCTTTGGGAGAGTTCCAGCCGCCTCTCTATTCAGAATGGAGAGGTTTCAGGCTCGTTTAGGAGACCGGACCCGCACCTTCAGACAATTTGGCCTTCCCCAGCGAAATGCCCTCAATGTCTTTGGTTTGGGAAAACCCCCTTTTGTGAGTTCTCCAGCTTTATAAAACAGATGCCTCGACTCCTGGCACCCCAGTCAATCAGTGTTGAAAGGGGTGTGGCACTTGTGGGCATGCGTTTTTCGGTTTACAGGGCTTCACCTCTGTGAAGTGGGTTAAAGCAGGGGGTGGAACTTGCGTGAAAACAGCTGTAGGAGACTGGGGGACCTCATACAGAGTGGCTGCAAAATTTTTCAGACCTGAACCCCAGAAAACCCTTGGGGGCACGATCGCCATACAAAAGGTCATAACTCTGTACCCCTGAACCTCAATGACCTGAGGAGCGCACCTGAAAAAGAGTGGGATGCCATGCCTCAGCAGTCAATAAAAGCAAGACACTTGACTGACATTATTTGGTGGTGTAGACCCTCCACTGTTGTTGGCTTTTGTTCCATAAAATTATTTGAGATGAGAAAATCTATATTGTATGCTGCAAGTTAAATGGCTACAGGATAAAATATGACTAGGACATTTTGTATGTTTTCAATAAATTTCACCCAAATATCCCTCATTTTTTGTGACCTTGATGAGCTGGATCATTGTCGTCCATGAAGATGAAATTAGCCCTGTGGCGTTTATACAGACACACAATGACTGAATTAAGGACCACTGGTCCCTTGTCCAGCCTAAATGCCCCCTGCCACAATGCAAGATGATGATGATGTCTCTGACTGGTGATGTGGTCAGACCACGCTGATGTAAGTGGTTACGAATGTTCGGACGTGACATTTGGTTTACCCCCCCTCCGTTAAAGGGGTTTTGCCACCATAGACAATGATGGTATATAGTTAGGATATGCCATCATTGTCTGATAGGGGGGCCCAATTTGGGACCCCACCCATCTCGGGGCGGGGCCCCCGAATCCCCTCCGGCAATGGGTGTCGGTCATTCCGAGTAGAGCCAAATGCATGGCTCGGCTGTACTTGGAAGTCCCATAGAATAGAATGGAGAGTGACCGCGCAACCGTGGTTGGCTCTCCAGCTGGCACTGTGAGTGGCAGACATGTTCCCCACTCGTCGCAAAATCCCTTCAAACATGCCTGGAGTTGTGCGCCGTTCATCATCCGGCTCCGCAGGGCATTGTATCCAAGGAAGCGCTCATCAGTGTGTGAAAGAGCCAAAGGACATTCACTTCTTTGCCTTTCTGTGACTCTTCCAGTCTCTCTGTATCTCTGATGCAATCTGCTGATGACACTCTGACACGGTGCAGGTCCTGTCTCGGACTTCCTTTAAACTGGTACATAGGTCAGACATCTTTTCAGCAACCTCTAAGGCCTCGTTCACACGGCTTATTTGGGCACGGATTGGCGCCGTACTCCGCGCCGGATTTGCGCTTCAGTACGGCGCCAATCCGTCCCTGTCATTACGGTATCCACTGCTCTCAAGAGAACATTGGATTCCGTCGCTCCTCCCCGCTCGGCAAAATCCGCCGCGGGGGGAAGGAAAGTGACATGCACATTATTTACGGCGCGGCGGGGGCCGTAAAACAATGCATTGTCGATGGGGCCGGGAGCGGCGCCCCGGCGCCCCGCCCCCGTCCCGACCTTTTTTCACGGCGGATTTGTGAGCTCAATACGGCTCACAAATCCGTCGGGAATAAGCCGTGTGAGCACGGCCTAACTGTGAATCCTAAATGTTCACATTCACTGACATGAAGCAGTAATCTTGAAGCCGGTAAAGAAATAAAACACAGCCTATGTAGTGAAGTTGACTAGTGTCATGGTAGAGTAACATTGCTGCGCTTTATCTTATAGGTATGACCCAAAGGAAAATAAATGGACACGAGTTGCCTCCATGAGTACGCGAAGGCTTGGCGTGGCTGTTGTAGTCCTCGGTGGGTTTCTCTATGATGTTGGGGGTTCAGATGGAACGTCTCCCCTCAATACCGGTGAGTAAATTGTGTAGTGTCGCATCCACATGTGGGAGGAGTGAATCCACAGTGATTGTGGCCGTATCTCCTACTCAAGGTAGCACACTTCACCATTGAAAATAATTGTATAAAAATGCAAGCCATGTAAAGAATAGTTGTTCCTTTAAGATGCCTATACACCTTAAAAGGGGTTTTCTAACCACAAACATTGATAGCATATCCACATGTGGGATAGGGACCCATTGGGACCTGCATCTGTCTTGGGAATGAAGCCCGAAACATCCCTGTTTTCAAAGGAAAGGCGGAAAAGGAATCAATATACTTGAGCCAGTCTTTAACATGCACGCCCTGAAGTGTGGGTGGCAGTGTGATGAGGGGAAAGCAGGAGGGCTACAGATGTTGTTTCCTATTTTGCCCTGATTTTACAGCAAATAGGGCCAAGACTACAGAGAGCCCAGCACTCCTGCCTGCACGGTAGTGTATTTAGCTCTAACAAGACCTCTGTGATGTCACTATAGGTCCTGCAGGTATAATTATACTACACTGCATGGCACCACAGAGTAGAAGGAGCCATGTATGGCGGTCGGGGCGGGAGCGTGTGCGGCCGGTGAGGGGCGGGAGCGGGGGCGGCCGGGGAGGGGCAGGAGCGTGGGCGGCCGGTGAGGGGCGGGAGCGTGGGCGGCCGGTGAGGGGCGGGAGCGCGTGTGCGGCCGGGGTGAGGGGCGGGAGCGTTTTGCGGCCGGTGGGAGGGCGGGAGCGTGGGCGGCCGGTGGGGGGGCGGGAGCGTGGGCGGCCGGTGAGGGGCGGGAGCGTGGGCGGCTGGTGAGGGGCGGGAGCGTGGCGGTGGTGCGGGCGGGGTCGGGTGGCTGACGGAGCGTGGGCGGCTGGTGAGGGGGGGGAGCGTGGGCGGCTGGTGAGGAGGCGGGAGCTTTTGGGGGGCGTGCGTGGGGGAGGTGGCGGGAGCGTGGGCGGCCGTGGAGGGGCGGAGCGTTGGGGGGCCCGGGTTTGAGGGGCGGGGAGCAGGTGTGGCGGCGGGGGAGGGGCGGGAGCGTGGGCGGCCGGTGGAGGGGCGGGAGCGTGGGCGGCCGGTGAGGGGCCGGAGGTTGGGCGGCCCCTGGATGGGCGGGAACGTGGGCGGCCGGTGGAGGGGCGGGAGCGTGGGCGGCCGGTGAAGGGGCGGGAGCGTGGGCGGCCGGTGAAGGGGCGGGAGCGTGGGCGGCCGGTGAAGGGGCGGGGGAACGGTGCGGCCGGTGAGGGGCGGGAGCGTGGGCGACCGGTGAGGGAGGTCCATAGCGTCATTGTTTATATGAGAGAGGAGGAGGCATGGAAATGCTTAAGCTGCAGAAGTGGAGAGCTGGCTGTATTCCCTCTGTAACTGAGGCTCAAATATCAGCAGGAGGGGAAACCAGCGAAACGAAAATATGTGCCGGGAAAAGGCACAAAAAAGTTTTTTTTTGTTTTGTTTTTTTTGACCTTCGTTTCCTGTGGTTCTACCACAGTATCTGTAGTGATAATGTGCAAAAGTTATCTTGCTGATTATGGCATCATTATATGGGCATTACAGAGCCAGGGGGAGGGAGGGCAGTGCTGACGTGTGCATGCATTGCCCACATAGCAATGCTGGATTCATTGTCCTGGATGCATTTGCCATTACCATAAGTGTTACCTCCTAGTACACAACGACGACAGTGAATAGATTGCTGGGAAAGGGAGCTAAGGTTCTATAAGGCTGTAGTGATATTGCTGCCATGATGCTGGAGGATCTGCCCGCTCCGGGGCATAAGATTGCTGAAGTGTGCTGTATGTGTAGAACGACACCTGCCTGCACCTCTGATGTGGGTGCACCAAAATCTCGATCATGGAATGTGGCAATAGCTTTCTTTTCTAATACACGGCTTTGTGTTCTCTCATTTCAGTTGAGCGGTACAATCCTCAGGAAAACCGCTGGCACACAATAGCACCCATGGGCACCCGCCGAAAACACCTAGGCTGTGCTGTGTACCAGGATATGATCTATGCAGTAGGTGGGAGAGATGACACCACTGAGCTGAGTAGTGCTGAACGGTACAATCCCAGGACTAATCAGTGGTCGCCAGTAGTTGCCATGACCTCTCGCCGGAGCGGGGTAGGAATATGCATGCTTTAACATTATTTTATGGTTTGTATCGATCTTATATAATATTTTAATAAAGGGGTTTTGCAAAAGATGATGACCTATATTTAGTATATGACCTCAATATCTGATAGATGCGGGATCCACATCTAGGATGCGCAGCCACATTCAGAAAGGCCCCCTTAAATCCCTTTTCCCCCCACTTCATCCCCATTTTGAAAGAAGTGGACAGGCTTGTGCAAATTCACTGCGCACGTGTGGCCACTTCTATAATAAAGGGGTTGTCTCACTATAAGATTAGTTTTTCAACATGTGGGAAACAGGGTCGCAATGCCCCTCCAGCTTTTTGGGAAATAAAAATCTCCCCTATGCCCATGATTAAATTATAAAATGCATGATGGGAGTTGTAGTTTCCCCCACAGGGGAACCCGAGCGCAGACCCCTGATTGGGGAATGGTAAATAAGATTCTTCCATAAAGATTGCTTTGTTTATTTTGTTTTTTTTTTGAGGAAAAAGAGTTTTTTATCTACTCTAGTGCAACACTTTACGGGGTTACCGTCCACCCTTTTCCCTTCTCTTTTTGTTCTGTCATATATGAGAGCTGGGAGTGACGTCACCCCAGGTTGGCACACAGGACAATGGCGGCTGGAGAATAGCGTGTTTTATCGCTAACAAACAAAGGAGACTCATTATATTTGTTTACTTGGCATTATGAAGCTCTTTGCTCTAAAAGATGACATCCCACCTCAGCATGCAATTAGGAAACTTGAAAAATGGAGCGAATTATAATCTTTTATAGAACCACCCACCCGCCAGAAGAAGGGTCAAAGTGCTTGTGGCTCTTGGAAACAATATGTGAAAAACCCCCCTTTAAGGAGGTTTGGGAGTTTCGGGGAATGTTCTGGAGATAGATATCCTATTAATATGCCATCAATGTTCAGGATGGCAAAACCCCCTTTAAGGCCTCGTTCACACGGGGGGCTTATTTTTCCCAGGAATGGCCCCGTACGGGCGCGCCGGATTTGCGCGGGCAGTACGGCGCCAAAACCGTCCCCTGTCTTACGGTAATCCACTGCTCCTGAAAAACCCAGTGGTTTTCCGTCCTCCTCCCCCCGGGCGAATCCGCCGCGGGGGGGGAAAAATTGAATGCACATTATTTAGGGGTGCGTAAAGGCCGTAGATGATGCAATCTCTTGGGGCCGTGAGCGGTGCCCCCGCCGCGCTCCGGCCCCGCCCCCCCCGCCCCTTATTCACGGCGGATTTTGACGCAATCCGGCTACAAAAACCTCGGGAATAAGCCCGGTGAACACGGCCTTAATGTAAGAAAGATGACACATTGTTAGAAGGGCTTTGTTTAGGTCATTATGGTAGAGGTGTCCATAGGAGCAGCTTAAGGTCATAAATTATAGTTGACTTTTTTATTTATTTTTTTCAGTATTCTTGTCTTAAGAATCAGTATCTCAGAAAAATTCGGAAGTTAATAATTATATTAATGAGCAGCAAGTTAAAAGCCGCCCGTCTCCAACTGTGTCATGTCAGCGTTGTATATGAAACTTAATGGGGTGTTCCCACCATGCACTTTGATGGCATCTTGATAGAATCCACTATCAAAGCCTGATAGGGATCCGCAGCAATGTCGGGAATGGGCCCATGAAAGTGTCGTCTCGGAAAAGAGAACCAGTCAGACTTGCCCATAACACTTTATTCTCTTCTATGAGAGTTCTGAATATGGCCGATAACAGCCCTACCCTGTACTGGGAACTCCCATAGAATAGAATGGAGAACACAGCGCTCCCCTGTACTGGGAACTACCATAGAACAGAATGGAGAGAACACAGTGCTCCCCTGTACTGGGAACTCCCCTAGAATGAATGAGAACACAGTGTCCCCGTACTGGGAATCCCAAGAAAAAATGGAGAAAAACAGCCTCCCCCGTACTGCGAAACCCCAGTATAAGGCTACCCAGTCCTGCTTCTCAATACACACACTCCCACCTTACAAGTCCCTGATGAAGGCCTACCAGGCGGAAAGATCTTCTCTTTTGCTATACAATTCATGTAAATGAGAGCCACAATCACCTTTAAAAATGCTTATGGTTAATTTAAAAACTTTTTTTTCATAATATCGGAGTGCATGGTTTTCTACCTTGGGGTTTCCCGCCCTTTGGGTTTTCCACGAGCACCCCCGGCCCAAAAAGGGGGTGTTGCGGCCCCCAATAACTACACTGTACTGGGAACTCCCATAGAGCAGAATAGAGAACAAAGGGCTCCTGTTTACTGGAAACCCCATGAGGAGAATGGAGAACACAGCCTCCCCCGTATGGGAACCCAATAGAACAAATGGAAACACACACTCCCTGTATGGGACCCCAAAGGGAAAAAATGGGAACACGCGCTCCCGTTATTGGATCTCCCCAAGAGGGGGGTAGAGAAAATAGCGCCCCCTGTACTGGGGAAATTCAAAAGAACAAAATGGAAAACAGCCTCCCCCGTATGGAACTTTCCTAGAACAGAATGGAGAAACAGCGCTCCTCTGTACTGGAAAGTCCCATGAAAGAAAGGAGAACACGCTCCCTCTGTATGGAACTCCCCTAAACAGAATGGGAAACCAGGCTCCCCTTTCTGGGATCCCCTAGAACAAAGGAGAACACCACTCCTTGTACTTGGAATCCCATAGAAAAGAAAGGAGAACAAGCGCTCCCCCGTACTGGAAGTCCCAAAAGAAAGAAAAGTTCCTTTCTTCTCCTCACCCCCTCAACCTATCTATCCTACACCTGATCTAATTTTTTTTTCTTCATTTTTTTTTTTTTTTTACCGTATACACTTTAAACACTTACATCAAATGAAAAAACAACTTAACCTATCTTGAAGGCTCTGGTTCAGTGTCTGTAAGCCTTTCTCCGTCTTATGTCTTAAGAGATGCGAGTAGAAGGACCTAACGATCTCTAGGATCTGGACTGTTTCAGAGATCCCGTACTATCTTTTAGGCCCGTCACAATCTTATAACCTACTGATATCCTACAGTTTTTGTACGGGTCAGGTGAGCGGTACTTCCCGAAATCCCTCTCAAAAACCAAAGATTTCACGTTGCAGATCTCCTCACGGTCCTCTCCACTCGAGACTAAATGTTCGAGTTTCCTCCTTAGACTCTGATACAGGCGGTACCTGTTCAGACTTCTAAGGCTCAAGGTCTGACGGAAGAACTTTGCCGCCCTTTTTTAAAAATATTTCCCACCACACTGACTTACTGCTGCATAGGCCCAGTAAAGGTACCTGACTCTGCAGAAAGTCCTCAAAATATTGTCTGATTTCCATCTCTTCCAGGAGTGACGAATTTAGCTTCCAATAACCTCTTCCCATGCGAGATATCTCTGAAATATTCAAAGAAAACAAAATCAAACAGTGGTCGGAGAAATCTACCTCTACCACTGACAAAGGTGTTGAGATAGCTTCCTCCTCTAAATAAAACCTTTCTTACCCAGACCTAATCTGACTATCTCTATGAAAAATGAACCCCCTATGGCCTGGGGTGTGCCTGATGTGGACATCCACCAGGCGAGCCTCACTAACTATTCTATTCAATGCGACGCCTTTGTAGCCACCTCTGGAACCTCCCAATGTATCTGAGGACCCCGAGACGGTATTGAAGTCCCATCCAAACATCACTTGACAGCTTGTAAAAAGGAAAGGCTTACCCTTCATAAAGTGACATTTTCTGTCCCACTGGCTTTGTGGGCCATAAACCGTCTGCATTCAACCTCTGTGGTAAAAAAGACTGCAGAAGCCAATAAGAGAGGCCAGCCCTCCACTCTCCTCTAGCTTTCCTTATGGCCGGCAAGTCTGTCAGCCTGGTCTCTTGTAAAAATAAAATGTCAGCTTCAACCTGGCTGAGAAAATCAAAGGCCGTATATCTAGCCATATCTGATTTTACACTGGCAATATTAACAGAGTTGGTGCTGCCATCATTGGTGATCAAGCTCGACAGCCGCCGCCTTACCTATACCATTCACCTCCCCATCTGAGATTGGGGGTTTCACCCTTTTTAAACTTAAAGACATATCCATGTTAGCAGCATTATCCCCCTCTGTACCTGCAATTTGCTCCTCCCCACCACTTAGTTGCCCGGCTCCTTCTCCATCCCTCCCTAAGATTTGAGGGTCTTTAGCTATTGTTTGGGATCTCCTGGGGGGGTGATTGCTCCACTCCCTGAACTCCCCTCCACCTTTCTTTTCCGTACGTCGTCATCCTTATCTCCCAAGGAGGCCAGGAGGCTACTGAGAACTCCGAACCGGTTGCCGGTTTCAGTCGGGGGGAGGTTTATCTAGCTTTCCTTTACCCGGCACCTGGCCAAGGGCTAAGGGGGTGGAGTGGTCCCACTCTGAGAGGGAGTTGCCCATTCTACCCCTCCCTTTCCCCCTTTTTGAACTCTGTTTTGTAAGCAGCTTTTCCCTTTCATCTCCATCACTCCCTTCTCCACTCCCTGAGTGTTACAAAACTGTGGGGAGGGCAGCTTCCCCCTCTTCCTCAATCCTCCTGGTCTCTTCCTTTATGTCACTCTCCATCAGAGCCTCGGTTTGTCCTGCACTGATGGTTGTTTCCAGGTTTTTTGAGTTCAGTGACCTCCCAGCATGGGTCTGGGAAGCCCCTTTGCTCCCCTTTCTACGCACCTCCATGCGCCTTAACTGTGCTGTTTTCTTTTTCCTCATCATTGGCTCCTCAGCTTGTTCACCATTGCTGTTTTCCTCACCCGTATTCTCTCCCTTCCACCGTGAGGACGTGGGGTTATTGGCGGCAAGGGCAGCGACTATAGAGGTGACTTAGGTTACCACACAGGTGGCATCGATGCTGTTAGATGGCCTGCTTCCCCACACAATGCGCACAACTGTGCCTTACACTGGACACTGAAGTGTGTGTGGTCACCACACTTGTGACAGAGCTTCGGCTGCCCCTAGTAAAAGACCAGGATTCTGCCCTGCCTAGGAAGGCAAAGGATGGAATGTGAGTGACTGTGTTACCAGCATACCTTAGCTTAACCATAAAGGTCCAGGCCCTTGACCATATGCCGAATTTGTCCCTATTTTTTACTGGAAATTGGACGACTTCTTCGAATCTGCTCTAACCTTAAGAGAGTGATTTGTTACTTGTTAAAACGGTCACCCTCTTAACATTATTTTGGCTGCATTATCGCTTGGGCAACGAAACCTCGACACTTGGGCGATGGCTGAGCTCCAGAAGTTAGAGACCCTCGGCCCGCATAAAGTTCACGTCATATGTAGGAGACCCAGTAGGATGTATCAGGACAAAGATGTCTGATACCCTGAACTCCATCCCAAATAGGAGCTCCACCACCTTAGAGATATTAGGACTTGTATCATTACCTACCCATCTGAGATGGACGACATTCCTCCGACCATGTTTTTCCAAAAATAAGCCAGAGCCTGATTTTCACAAGTTCTTGGAGTAGGCTTTAAATGTAAACCCTACTCCAAAAATAAGCACTAGTTGGTCAACAGCAGCTGCCAAGAAACTAAGGGCCACATTTATGAAAAATGTCTAGGTCTAAAACTCACTTTGCAACCAGTTCTCCATTTTGAGCTGACACTTTCAGGGGGCTAAGACTGCAATAGTTCTGGGACCTTTCATACTTTGACAGCATATCCTATCAATTTGCCATCAAAGTGCGAGATGGAAACACTTCTTCAACTGCGTTTAGAAAAGTGGGAGAAGAAAAAAAAAGTTTTATCTCCGTAGACTGGTGCAAAATCTTGTCGGGTAGATAAGACAAGGATAAGACTCCTTTAGATTACATAAGTCCATAACTGCAACCAAATCTGCAGCATGCAAGCTGCAAACCATCTACGGGGGTCCTTGAGTATGTATGCTTCGTGCTTCTGCTCTGGATTTTAAGGTGTATTTAATCCAATGTGTAATCCTTTTCTTCAGAGGAATGTGTTAGGAGCAGCAGCTGATGTATATAACAGATCCCAGCATGAAAACATACAGTGCCTTGCGAAAGTATTCGTCCCCCCTTGAACTTTTCAACATTTTGCCACATTTCAGACTTCAAACATAAAGATATAAAATTTTAATTTTTTTTTATGAAAAATCGGCAACAAGTGGGACACAATTGTGAAGTGGAGCAAAATTAATTGGATATTTTAAACCACCGTTCCAGAGCTCCAGTGACCCCAACAACCCCTTTCCCCAACGATCCTTCACGTTTATGGATCACATGATGCTGCAGCCAATCACTGACCTCTGTGGTCACATGATGTACATGTGGCTACTGAACCCAGAGATTGGTTGCAGCATCATGTAATCCATGAATGTGACATCATCACTAAGGGACCAGGGAGGAGGGGAACCCTGGATTTCTGGAACAGTAGTGATGGGAGAGAGGAGTAAGGGATGATTTTTTACTTTAGCACAGTGGGAGTTGGGAGGGAGGTTTATTAAAAGTCTTGGAAAACACCTTTAAATATTGGAAAATTGAAAGTCTAGCATCAGCAATTCATCAAAATTAGAATTATAAAAGCTAAAACTTTATTCCATGTTAAATGTTACAATTTCCTGAATATCAAATGTCGAATTTTTTTTTTATTTTTTTTTTTTTTGGGGGGGGGGAGGGTGTGGGGAGGTAAGTCGGACATGTAGGACACTGTTAAACTTGTTACAGAATAAAGTTTGAGCTTTTTTTTTTTTTTATCACAATTTGGATGGATCACCTTTGCTAGACTTGGGCTTTTCAATTATTACTGGATTTTTCAACGAACTTCCGAGCTGTTGATGTTCCTTATGATTATGGAGATTATATGCGGATCAGCTGACCTGGGCTAATGTGTTTGTAGCTCAAAGTTAAATCCAAATTAGAACCGGAAAAGCCACAGTATTTATACCCTGCTCTTGTTGTGCCGTAGGTCGGACTCGCTGTGGTCAATGGACAGCTCATGGCAGTAGGAGGTTTTGATGGCACAACATACTTGAAGACCATAGAAGTTTTTGATCCTGATGCCAATACATGGAGGTATGTGTGACCATCTTCAGTCTATTGGGTTTATATCCTCTCAGTAGGACTCCTGTGTATGGTTTATGGAGTTCCTCAAGATACCACGTTAAAAGGGTTCTCCAAGTTTTTTTTGAAACCACCCTAGTAGGCGGGACTACATTAAAATTTAAAGGAGTGTTGCCACCATAGACTTTGTTGACATATCGATAGGACATGACATCAAAACCAGCTAGATGGGGCTCATATACCCGATACCTTTCTCTGGAATAGTTCCCCCGAAAGTTTCTGCTCAGGATGAAGAGTTGATCAGGCTTGTACATGACACTCAACTCTGTTCTATGGGAGTTCTGAGTACAACCAAACACACCGTGACTTTGTACTGGGAACTCCCATATAGAAGAATGGAGAACACAGCGCTCCCCTCTACTGGGAACTCCCATAGAACAGAATGGAGAACACAGCGCTGCCCTGTACTGGGAACTCCAATAGAACAGAATGGAGAACACAGCGCTCCCCTGTACTGGGAACTCCCATAGAACAGAATGGAGAGAACACAGCGCTCCCCTGTACTGGGAACTCCCATAGAACAGAATGAAGAACAAAGCGCTTCCCTGTACTGGGGACTCCCATAGAACAGAATGAAGAACACAGCACTCCCCTGTACTGGGAAATCCCATAGAACAGAATGAAGAACACAGCGCTTCCCTGTACTGGGGAAATCCCATAGAACAGAATGGAGAACACAGCGCTTCCCCTGTACCGGGGGGAACTCCCATAGAACAGAATGGAGAACACAGCGCTCCCCTGTACTGGGAACTCCCATAGAACAGAATGGAGAGTTGTGCGCAGGCGTGACTGGCTCTATATCCTGAACCGACACTTTTGGTGTCCTGTTCCCGATGTACTATCCCAAATATGAATACAAATTATCAGCACACCTGACTGCTCTTGCAGTCGAGTCTCCTTGGGTGCAAAGAGGCTGCTGACCGTCGGCTGTCTTGAATATGAAGATAACTTCCATAAAAATATATCACTTTATACTAAAGATTCATTTAAACACAATAGCAAAAGAGCAAGGTTCAAAAAAGCATGTTCTGTGCCAACGTGTTTCACATGTGTTACCTTCCTGGATCACAGCAACATCCAGGGATCAGGGATTGCAACACATCTGAAACGCATAATATTATGTAGTTTTGCCCCCTGATACTGGGGAGATGAGGGGGTCAGTATTTTGTGTTGGACACTTGGAATATGCTGGGCAGCCGCTCAATCAAATAGTAAGAGTGTCACCAATAGGCTGTAATCTAGCATGGTGCACCACATGTAACCGTATAACTGGCCCCTATATAAGCCTACGTGTGACTGTAATGCTAGCAATCACCCCCTCATGGATAGTAGATGTGTGAGTGGTTGTTTATCAGTATTTTTGCACTTTTTTTGCAGTCTCCTCTGTATGGTGCTGTTGCTTTTCTGGTGTGAACTGTTTCTTATCAAACATGCAGTTTTTTTTTTACTAAGTATTTACCCAATTTGGGATAGTCGATGTGTGAATGATTGTTCATCAGTATCTGCTCATGTGCAGCTTCTACCATGTAGCACTGGGGTTTTTATTGCCTTCTAGAGGGAATAGTTTTTGTCCTGTCATTGAGCTGTATGTCCTGTGTCTGTGTTTTAAGTAATGACCCTTTCTTGATAACAGCAACATTCATGCACCCAATAGCAAAAACCAAGGCCCAAAAAAGCATGGACTAAGCTTATGCTTTTTGGACGTGTCTCCCTACTTAATTACAACAACATGCAGCTATCAAGGACAGTAACAAGTCCAAAATGCATTAGCATTGTACGTGCTTTTTTTTTAAACTTGCTGTTTTGGAAATGTGTTTTAATGAATCTTTAAATTGAAGTACCACATATACTTGAGTATAAGCTGAGGCACCTACTTTTGCCACAAAAAAACTGGGAAAACTTACCTCCTACTTAAGCCAAGGGTGGAAAATGCAGCGGCTACTGGTAAATTTTAAAAATAAAAATGGATACCAATAAAATCACATAGGCAGTTTAATGTACCCATAGGCAGGTATAGGCAGTTTAATGTCACCCATAGGCAGGTGTAGGCAGTTTAATGTCACCCATAGGCAGGTATAGGCATTTAATGTCCACCATAGGCATATATATGTAGTTTAGTTTCCCCCATAGGCAGGTATATGCAGTTTAGTGTCCCCCATAGGCAGTTATAGGCAGTTTAGTGTCCCCCATAGGCAGGTATAGGCATGTATATGTCTCCCATAGGCAGGTATAGGCATTTAATGTCCACCATAGGCATATATATGTAGTTTAGTTTCCCCCATAGGCAGGTATATGCAGTTTAGTGTCCCCCATAGGCAGTTATAGGCAGTTTAGTGTCCCCCATAGGCAGGTATAGGCATGTATATGTCCTCCATAGGCAGGTATATGTCTCCCATAGGCGGGTATAGGCAGTTTAATTTCCCCCATAGGCAGTTATAGGCAGTTTAATATCCCCCATAGGCAGTTATAGGCAGTTTAGTTTCCCCAATAGGCAGTTTAGTGTCCCCCATAGGCAGGTATAGGCATGTATATGTCTCCCATAGGCAGGTATAGGGATGTATATGTCCCCTATAGGCAGGTATAGGGATGTATATGTCCCCTATAGGCAGGTATATGTCTCCCATAGGCAGGTATAGGGATGTATATGACTCCCATAGTCAGGAATAGGCATGTATATGTCTCCCATAGTCAGGTATAGGCATGTATATGTCTCCCATAAGCAGGTTTTTTAAAAAAAATTTTAAATGCAGAATGTAAGTACTCACCCCTCTCCCTTGCTGCTCCGAATCTGATGCGCTCTGTCTTCTGGCACAGGCTGCGTGATGACACTCATGCCACCTGTGTCGGATACTCTGGAAGACTTGCGGCCTTCCAGAGTCCTCTGTGGAGCAGGGAGTCTTCGTTCTCTGCTCCGCAGTGGTATCTACAGCTGTATGGGCTCCGAGAGGAAGTGCATCCAGTGAAGAGATCACCGACAGCGCTCGGGCCTTGGCAGCGCTCGGACGCTGTCAGCTGACTCGAGAGTCAGCTGTATGTGTTCCCAGAGTAGGCGCATACAGCTGAAGTATCCCTGCCGGCGCCCAGGCCAATACAGTGCCCGGACTCTGACAGTGACTCGAGTATGAGCTGGGGACGGCTTTTACAGCACATTTTTTTGTGCTGAAAAACTCGGCTTATACTCGAGTACATATGGTAATACATTTTTATGTAAGTGCTCATTTTCACGTCACGCTGCAATCACTGTTCACAAGTTTGGTGCAATAGAAATTTGGAAGATAATGACCTGCTAATTTCTCTTTACAGACTGTATGGAGGCATGAACTACCGGCGGTTAGGTGGAGGAGTTGGGGTAATCAAAATGACACACTGTGAATCCCACATCTGGTAGCGTCTCTGATTTTGACATTGAATCTGAAAAGGCCTCTGTTCACGGACACTGCCAGAGACTTCCCTCATGCAGATCGGAGCCCTTTGCGGTTGATAATTCCACCATTTGACGCCAAGGATTGCATAACTGTTAAAAAAAAAGAAACATATCCCTCACTGATGAATTACTGCATCCCAGAAAACCACAGGATTTTATAGAGTCTTTCTAATTTTACGTTGGATCCTGAAGGAACCTATAGCCGCTATCGAAGACTTGAATTTGGTCCATTTTGACGTCCTCCAAATAACAGTTTCCTTCTACGGTTTTAGTAGGTTAACAATGACTCTTGGCACGTCCTGGAGCTTTACTCATGGTGGGAACAAACATATGAAGGTGAGGGATGTTTACCTGCATGTTATCTGGACTCGTATCGATCGATGATGATCCAAGAACCTCAGTTATGATCCGCTGATATCGTTGTATCAGTATTTGCAGAATCAGCATGTCCAAGACTGTTGCTATTCCAAAGCCTTACAGCTTGGTGTAACTTCAATAATAAGGGATGGTTGGACAAGCAAGACACACGAATGACTGCTTGGAAAGTGAAGATCTTCACCCTTCCACGGATACGCCCATTAAACCTTTATCTGAGATATTTATCTGAGCCTTTTCCAAACCTAGTAAGATGCTGCAGTACATGCGTTGTACAGCCACATGCACTAGTGTCTCTCCCAGTTTCCTTGTGCCTCTAAAACCTGCTGCACTGATTGCTACCATGTTATACTGGTTCGGGCTATGACTAGGCTACTCTCGAGTAGCATTGCCTTGTAAAGATGTAGCAAAAATTGTATAGATTGTACATAAAATGAAACTATTGTGGGTCAAGACTCAGTACTCCAGATAAAAAACAAAAACAAAAAAAGTATTACCTGCATCATATACAGTCTGGAAAGGCTACAGGTCGCTCCTCTCTATCCAGGCCTGCACAATATTTGGAAAACGGGCCACTTCAGGGCGCTCTAAAGGATATCTAGCAGCCTGCAAAGGGCCAGGCTTGTGCAAACTCTGTTCCCCAATGGCTGGTAAAGCCCGGTTTGGGTCGGTATGAAGGAGTTCCCAGGTTGTTCGGAGGCAGTCCTCAAATAGTCTTGGGGTGGTCTATGTGAGGCCCCTAAGCACAATATTTGGCCTACGGACCACTTGTGGCCCTCTAAAGGATATCTAGCGGCCTGCAAAGGGCCATGCTTGTGCAATTTCTGTTCCCCAATGGCTGGTAAAGCCCAGTTTGGGTCGGTATGGAGGAGTTCCTAGGCTGTTCGGAGGCAGTCCTCAAATCGTCTTGGGGTGGTCTATGTGAGGCCTCTAAGCCATTTTAGCCCCCACTGCCTGCCAAGTGGTGCAGGTCTGGTCTATGCCATTTATGGTGGGAAAGTGAAGCGTTATAAGGTACTCACATCAAAAGCCTGTTTTTAGGCTAAGGTTTGTATTACGTTATTGAGGTTCTATGAAGTGTGCTACTGTCTGGGGGCTTCGCCAAAATTATTGTTCCGTGTTTAGGGTTATTAGCTATGAAGAAAAAGAAAACCATATCCTTTAACGCACTTGACAAAAGGACGAGCTAGTCAGGATTGCTCCGCGGTAGTTTTAAGTAACGTTGCTCGTCTCGCATGTTTCCTTATCGATCTCATTCGTAGACCTGGATTTGGTGGTTCATAAGTAGCGGGTTTGAAGTGAAAGTTTCATCCCTAGGGGTATATTCACACGGCGCAATTGTGGGGCGTATTTCAGTGCGTAATTGTGTTTCAATGCGTCCGAAATTCGCCCCGCAAATGCAGTAATTCATAGATACGCACGTGTTGAAAGTCGGGGGAAAGAAGTGACTTGTTTACGCAGCGGGGATAATGGAGCCGACTGGCCAGCACGTGCTTCTAAAACACCCGGCGTATTGTGGTGCATACAATAAGCGCCGCAATACGCCGTGTGAACATACCCTTAAAATCTGCATCAGATCATGGCAATTTTTCCTGCAGGTTCCGGCACCTCATGGCCAAAAAAATTGCAATAAACTTGTCAACCGATCCCTTGGAGAACCCATGCCAATACTGCCCCCTCCGGTCTGTTGATCTGCTTCTGGTAGTGATCTGTTGTCCCATATGTCTGCTCCTGGAGGATAGGTGTATAAATACCCCAGGACACCAGGGTGACAGTGGCATGGGTGCAACAGGATATTGGTAAGTGAAGTAAGATATGGGATTTTTTAAATTAAAATATATATATATTTTTCCGGACTGTTGCAAAGCCAAAATGAGCAAGACTAGGATTTAATTGGGAATTTTTTTTTCTTCCCCATTTTAGATTTTTCACATTGTCTGTACACAATCCTTGCAATATCCATATGCATGATACTCTATTCCAGTGCAGACATTCCTTGAGCAAATGCACGTGGAGAATACGGAGCATTTCCTCTACGTGTTAATATAGCCCTAGGCTTCAGTTGGCCACGTAATGACCCTAAATCCTCCGGTGTAGGACAGGCCCTCACCCGTGGCACTTGGCATCATCAACGAGCTTGTTTTCCATCATGCCTGATCAAATCCTGTCTTATGTGCCTACAGCGATTTAAGGTGACTGAAATCAAATTCTGTAGATTTGTATGAATGTTTTAAGTTAAATTATGCGTGCTGTAAATATAACTTATCACCTGTACAGTGGCTCCTGGTTCTGAGATGCTTCGCCTTTCCGGGGTAGGTAGCCCGAGGTCGATTTTTATTTGATGAGCTATTATGGTGACCTGTGTTTTAAAGGGATTGTCTCACTACATTGATTCATCTCACCTCAGTCCTGTTATCTTGGTTTAACTTTGAATTCAGGGGCGTGTTTACTGGCTTCTAATAGGCTGCAGTAGAAGCCAGGTCTGTAGCTATAGCAACCAGTGCGGGAGCTGATGCAGCCCATACAAGAGGGGATATCTAGGAATAGGTAGGACACTGTTAATGGACATATATTACAAAGTGACTTGTTTTTGCAAGATCTTTAACGTAAAAAGCAGCAATCCCTGTAGTGAGACAACCCCTTTAATGGTTATAGTGGAAATACATATTTATTGGTACAATGTCACTTCTGCCTTACATTTCAGTAGAATTGAGTAAGGACCCATTCACATCATGTTTTGGCGGGTATCTGTTTGGATACAGTAAAAATTTATCCCAACATCTACCGTGACTTCATTTGCCCTATTTAGTGAATGTGTTCAGTTTCTGCAACGAACACAAATTCTGGTCTACCATGAATGGGCTGCAAAAAACACAACGTGAATGGTGGCCTAATGGAATGTAGATTTGTTCTGATGGATCCATAATGCAAATGACAACATGCTGTAAGGGGGTTGACTAAAACTAGAAAAAAATATAAAAATATCTTGAAGGGGTTGTCTCACTATACAGATTAGCTTTCAACATATAGGGAACATTAACTCAAGACTTTTTTCAACTATATTGGTCTATTGATATTACCTTGTTCAGAAGATTTTGTCTAAGTGCGCGCAGGTTTCTATGGTTACCGTCCTGCTCTCCCATTTCTGATTGGTCAGAAAGCAGGGAGTGACGTTACCAGGACGCCGACTGCTTGAGAATAGTGTGTGTTATCTCTAACAAACAAAATACTTAATTACTTTTGATCGTATAGATGAAATCTCCTGCAGTCATTGAACTGCAATTAGAATCAGGAGTGAGAGTGTGAGCTTGAAGCTGGCTCTGTGAAACAGCATAGTGAGACAACCCCTTTAACCCCCCTCGCACACCCCCCATAATGCTACTCCTGTCCAAGAGTTGTAAATTCACTGGACTGGGGATGAGCTCCAATACGGTCTTGGGAGTTTTGCTTATTCTAGGAAAAGATAACCATGGACAACACCTTTGACCTCATGCGTATCTCCATAGAGTATAAATGTTCGGGCGACTGGGAATTCACGCAGCTGCAGGAGTAGAGAGCCGGCTGTCAGTGACAGCCAGACCCTCCAGAGAGAAGGCAAAAGGGATTCTTTATTGACGCGGTCTTCCTGATCACTGCAATGAAAAGTTTGTTGTGATAGTGCCCCCAGAGGTCTTTTTCTGCCTTAATGGAGGAGGGGAGGGGGCACAGCATGTAAAATAAATTACCAAAAGAAAGAGAAAACTGAATAAAAACACTGACCGCCCAAGCCGCAACCTCTAACCCTTCCCTCCGACAACCTAAAACCATAATCTGTAGTACAATTACCGTAATCAAATAGAGAACACAACCTAAAAACTTATTTTAGTAGCACTTTTTGCTACAACGAAAAAAAAAACTTGAAAAACAAACGTTCTAATTTAAACATAAAATAAAAGCCATTAAATAACGGAAAAATATAATACGTTTTATTAACCAGGTGCAAGGAGACGGTGATCAGGAACTGTCCTGTAAGTTGTCAGGTGCGGTCTCCATGAACCAGACTTCTTTTCCAACACATCTTTGATTTTTTTTTATGGAAAATTAGGAGGCAGAGTCGTGTTCCTCATGCCTAAACAATTTTTGCAATTTGGCACAGGGGCATTATCCAGCTGAAATAGGACCCTGCTACTATGAAGAGGCGGCCTTGGTCTGTACGCTGGTTAGGTAGATGGTATATGTCAACAGTAACATCCACATGATGCCAGGATCCCCCAGCAGAATATTGCCCATCACTTTGCATCCGCCATCTTGTCTTCTTCCCATGATATATCCTGTTGCTATCTCTTCCTCTGGTAATTGTTCCACATGCACCCGGCCATCCACATGATGCCAGGATCCCCCAGCAGAACATTGCTCATCACTTTGCATCCGCCATCTTGTCTTCTTCCCATAATATATCCTGTTGCCATCTCTTCCTCTGGTAGTTGTTCCACACGCACCTGGCCATCCACATGATGCCAGGATCCCCCAGCAGAACATTGCCCATCATGCTTCATCTGCCATTTTGTCTTCTTCCCATAATGCATCCTGATGCCCACTCTTCCCAAGCTAAGTGACGTACATGCACCTGGCTGCCCATATGAACAGAACTCCTAGAAGAACATTGTCCATCATGCTGCCTCCACCATATTATCTTCTTCCTATAGTGCATCCTGTTGCCATCTCTTCCTCTGGTAGGTGTTGCACACACACCCGGCCATCCTCATGAGGTCAGGACTCCCCAGCAGAACATTGTCCATCACACTGCCTCCACCATATTATATTCTTCCCATAATGCATCCTGTTGCCATCTCTTCCTCTGATAGGTGTTGCACATGCCCCCGGCCATCCACATGATGTCAGGTCCCCCCAGCAGAACATTGCCCATCACACTGCCTCCACCATCTTCTTCCAATAATGCATCCTGTTGTCATCTCTTTCCAAATTATGGTTCGAAACTAGATGCAAACTGTTCCTACAAGGGTCTCAACTTTTGGAGATTACTTTCAGACCCGGCCAGATGATGGAGAACATGACACATCAGACCAGGCCATCTTATTCCATTGCTTTATGCTTCAGTTCTGATTCTCACATGCCTATAGCAGGTGCTGACAGGGGTTAGCAAGGGCACGCTGACAGGTATTTAGCTACACAGCTAGTGGCTAAACAGCTTACTGACACCTTTCTATCATTGCTTACAGGAACATTTCAGCAATTTGTGCTACACGAGCTCTTTGTGGGATCAGACCAGACGGGCTAGCCTTTACCCCCCACTCATCAGTGAGCCCAGGACACCCGTTACCCTGTTGCTGGTTTGACAGTTGTCTATAACTTAAAGAACTTTTGATCGTTAGTAACCACCAAATATAATGAACACCCCACAAGACCGGCCATTTTGCAGATGCTCTGACTCGTCTAGCCTCACAATTTGGCCATTGTGACAGTCGGTCAGTTCCTTACAATTGCCCATTTTTATGTTGCTTCTAACACACGACTGTTCGCTGACTGTGTAACATATCCCATCCGTTTAGAGGAAGCAAACATCATGAGATTCATCAATGCTCTTCATTTTACCTATCAGTGTTAAAGGGGTATCGCATTGATTGGTTTTAAACATGTAGGCAAAGGTAAATTAAGACTGTCTTGCTGTTCTGATTTTGTTTCTTTTCAGAGATGGAACAGTTCTGATCTCCAGCTTGTTTACACAAGCTTTCCTAGGTTAACGACCACCTTTTTCTGCTCTGTCAATAGCTTGGGTAGAGATGCCACTCCCTGCTGTTTCTTATCAGCACCAAGAAGCTTGCTTATGTTTCTTACTGGCGAAACTAGATGCAAACTGTTCCTACAAGGGTCTCAACTATAGGAGATTACTTTCAGACCCTCTGATTCTATATAAGCAGTGTTGGAACAGATTGCATTATAACACCCTTAAGTTTTCTAAACAATTTTTAGGACTTCTCCATCCATATAGCTGTATGCAAAGGTTGGTTAGACACCATGTTTTATTGATTGAAGTAAAATATATTACAACCTTCTGAAAGTAACCCTTTCTGAGATAGAAGCTGGCTTATCTAGCTGTGTCTGGCCATACATTTTCCCTATATAGTAAGTGTAGCATTACGGGGCATAGTAACACATAGCCACTCTCAGGCCTGACTTATGGAGGGAGTTTTTCAACGTAGGTATACAATCTATGATGCTCATATGCCTGTTTTTAAAATTTCCTGTGCCCTGGCCCAGCATCTCTAATAAACCTTATTGGAGTGTCCAGGTTCAGAAAAAAGGTACAAGTTGGGGTAACCAAATAATAATATCACTTATAGGGATATTTTAGAGAGAGCAAAAGTTGGAGAACATCTCGATTTTTCCCAGTTTTTACTGATATGGCTACAGTCTGTCTGAAATGTATTTTGAAATAGAAAAAGAAAATAAATTAAGATAAAATAATGGATTAAAAAAAAGTAAAAAATCTAGCTTTAACCCATTACTGACATTTGACGTAAACCTGCAACATAATGCCGGTAAGGAGTTATGGAGCGGGCTCACTCTCTAAGCCTGCTCTATATTCAGCGGGTGTTGGCTGTTAATTATAGCTGATGCCTGCCACTAACAGCAGGGATCAGAGATGAGTGCGCACCATTTCTTCTCCTCATCCCCCTCGAGGCAGACGTATGCCTATTAAAAAGCCTCTGTAGCTGCCATGTTGCTTCTCCTGTCATAGGCAGAAAGTAATAGGAACACCATCTTGGTACATCCTTTTGCATTACATATATAATGCAAAAGGGTGCTCAGGTACCTAAAGTGTACCACTTGTACAAATGTAAAAAAAATAAAACAATAGTTCTAAAAATAAAATAAAAACTATTAAAAGTTCAAATCGTCCCCTTTTGCCATTTTACAATTAATTAAAAAAAGTTACTTATAATTGGCATCATCCCATCTGTAAAAAAGTCCAGTTTATTAAAATATAGCATCATTTATCCCATACATTTATCCCATAAAAAATTGTTTTAAAAAAAAATAAAAATAATAATTTATTGTCCTCAAAATATTGGAATAAAATGTAATCAAAAAGTCAAATGTATCCCAAAATGGTACCAATAAAAACTACACTTCAGCCTGCAAAAAAGAGCCCTCACTCAGACCCATAGCTGGAAAAAAAAAAGGAAAAGGGTTTTTTTTGTTGTTTTTTTTAAAGTACAAACACAAAACGAAAACTCTACATCTTTAGTACCACCAGAATGGACTTGCAGAATACAGATAATACATAATTTATACTGAAGAGTGAAAAAAGTAAAAAAATAAAAAGGAAAACTCCACAAAAATGGCATAGTTGCGGGGTTGTTTTTCACATTCCATCTCACTTTAGAATTTTTTTCGGTTTCCCAGTATATCAATGGCACCATTAAAAAGTACATCTTATCTTGCAAAAAACAAGCCCGAAAGCGACAATGTATATGAATAATTAAAAAAGTTACAGCTGTGTAACAGGAATAGTAGAGCTGATGTACCAGTCACTGCTATAGAACCACCCACAATATAACCAGGAAGTGGGAGTTTGGGGCTTCCTATGGCTCTGTAAAACAGCGTGGTGAGAACATCCCTTTAATTTGCTGAAACAAAGTAACCTCCTCTCGCCGATGCCTGTTCGCTACCCAGGCATTCTTTGTACAATTGCATTCAGTTATTGTCCAGATATGTCCTCTTAAGATTGTTGATGTGACCCCAAATGTACTTGTGGGTGGCTTTGCTTTCACCTTTCTCTTCAGTTTATCCCAAACAAGCTCAATGAGGTGTAACTCTCTCTCTCTCTCTCGAGGGCTTCTTCTAGTCGTAGGTAGCTCTGACATAGCCTAGAAGTAGTTTTGAATCATTGTCTCGCTGCAGTATGAACTCCTGACCAACTAGGTGTACACCAAAGGGTCTTGCATGGCACATCAAAATGCTGTGGTCTTCCTTTTTGTCCAGTGTGCCAATCATCCTGTGCAAGTTGCCAACTCTGGATCCAGTAGAAGAGCCCTTGACCATCATATCCTCCTCCATCTTTGACAGCTGGTGTCACACACTAAGGAACCATTCTTTCACCTACTCGATGATGTACAGAATCCTTGAGTGATGGACCAAAGATGTCACCTATTGATTCATCAGTCTATAAGATCTTCTGCCACTCTTCAGTAGGCCACTGGATGTGCTGCTTGGCCCAAGCAAGTCTTTTTTTAAAAAAAAAAAAAAATTCCCTGTGGCTTGCTTCCAGATACTGGACCTGCAAATAGAAAAACACGACCCCTGTTTACTTTTTGCTGCATTAAGCTTGGCTTGAGGATGTGGAAGCTGTGAGACGCCAATAATGCAAACTGTTGAGTCTCAAGAACTTGTCATCTGATTTAGTAGTGGCCTTTGGTCCTCCAGACCTCTTCCTGTTAAAGCTTCCTCGTGCCTTCTGATGGTATAGGAAACTGTACTGAAGGCTTTCTTGGCAATTTCTTTGTAGGACAGACCTACCTTCCTAAGGGTTATAATTGTCCGTTTGTCTTCTATTGTTAATTGCCTTTTTTGTCATTGCCAACAGGCTGTGTCCAAATGCTGCCCTAGAGAGTGGTGTTATACAATCTGTTCCAGCATTAGTTATATAGAATCAGAGGGTTTAAAAGTAATCTTCAAAAGTTAAAGATTCTTGTAGTAACAGTTTGCATCTAGGTTTCAAACCACAATTTGCTTGGCAGTAGAGTCTGTCTTAGGAAACAACTTCACTTCTTGCTTTCACTTTACATGAAAAAAATACTACTTGAAAAACCTGTATGAGGTTAGTGAGTAATACACCAATCAGAAATAAGCATAAGGGGGTGAAGTAAGAAAAGTTTGGATCCAATTTCAAACCATAGTTTGCTTTCTGTAAGGCTGGGCAGTGCCCTTTGCTGCCCTCCCTTAAAGCCTTTTGGTTAAAATTAGAAATTCAGACTACTTTTTTTCATAGGGCTTTTTTAATCCAGGGAAGTCATCAAGGAGTGCTGCTCCAAAAGCAAATTATGGTTTGAAACTGGATGCAAACTATTCATACAGTGGTCTAATCTTTTGGAGATGAGATTACGTTCAGATCCTCTGATCGTATAAAACCGTTGTTGAACAGATTGCATTACAACACCCTCTAGGGCAGGAATTGGACAGTTTTGCTCTTCAGGACAGAGAATTTTGCTAAGTTAATTCACACTATTTTTATGTTTTTCGCGTTTCACATTTTTGCTGTACTAGAACTGTGTTCATGTAAAAAATAACTGGAAAAATTGAGCTTCTAAAACTTTTGATCGGAAGTGTATATATGGACATTAAAGAAAGTCTACAGCACTACTGTTCAATAAAATCTTGCAAACAACAGTATATGTAGGAAAAGGCAAAAGTAAAGTCAGATATTTTGGTAATATATTAACATAAATGATTGTGACAGGACTTGAACTTTTATGTGTAGATAATAATCTCAAAAAACAAAGCATTGGGTGCATAGACTCCACTCTCACTTGTTTTTCATCTCATCAACTTGGTAAGGGCTTTTTTTTTACATGGTGGAAAACTTGTTAATGGTCACGAGCAACGGTATAACAAGTTGTGCTGTGCCTGTTTAATAGACCTTAAAAACATTCTGCATGGTGGAGGAACATTGTTCCATTTGGTTTTTATCTCCAAAATTATCACCGTGTTGACAGCCCATCCCTGTTTACATTGTGGGATATACAGTCAACCAAGTATTTATGTGCCCGTATAAGAAATATGATCAGCTAAAGAACGCTCAAGTGATCAAATGTTCGTGTTTGCGCAGTAGCCCATGTGAAATGACCTTTTAGGAGTGTTCCCACCATGGACTTTGATGGTGTATCGATAGGTGTGGATCTCACCTCTAGGATCTTATCGGGCACCGAAATTGTTTGCTCACAATGGAGAGCTGATTGCGCACGAAACTCCATTCTGTTCTATGGGAGTTCCCTGTACAGGACAGCGCTGGGTTCTCGATTCTCCTCTATCGGAGTTCCCAGTACAGGGGAGTGCTGTGTTCTCCATTCTCCTCTATCGGAGTTCCCAATACAGGGGAGCGCCGTGTTCTCCATTCTCCTCTATCGGAGTTCCCAGTACAGGGGAGCGCCGTGTTCTCCATTCTGTTCTATGGGAGTTCCCAGTACAGGGGAGCGATGTCTTCTCCATACTGCTCTATGGTAGTTCCCAGTACAGGGGAGCGCTGTGTTCTCCATTCTGCTCTATGGGAGTTCCCAGTACAGGGGAGCGCTGTGTTCTCCATTCTGTTCTATGGTAGTTCCCAGTACAGGGGAGCTCTGTGTCCTCCATTCTGCTCTATGGGAGTTTCCAGTACAGGGCAGCGTTGTGTCCTCCATACTGCTCTATGGGAGTTCCCAGTACAGGGGAGTGCCGTGTTCTCCATTCTGCTCTATAGGAGTTTCCAGTACAAGGGAGCGTTGTGTTCTCCATACTGCTGTATGGGAGTTCCCAGTACAGGGGAGGGGAGTGTTTGACCATACTCAAAGCTCCCATAGAAAAGAATGGAGCATCAACTGCAAGTGTGACCGGATGTATATTCTGGGCCAACACTTTTGAGGACCCATTCCTAGATGGGACATGCACCAATCAGGCTTTCATGCCCCTATCCATTTTCCATCAATTTCTTTGGTGAGAACAGCCTTTTAAATCTAACTTTAAGACCTGACAATGTAAGAAAAAAACTACACCAATCTGAGAAGTGGTTTGGTTCTCTTAGCCGAGATGTCAAGCGCATTGTGTTGTCCTATGTCTCATGTATATGCAGCTTCTTCTTGGCGAGGCTTTCATCACAGTCCTACAGCTTTATATTGTACTGTGTCAGGGTGGCAAGTGCAGCGTTATTTGTCATTGCATAGATAGGTGTAGGGTTGCATTAAACGAGACCTTATATGACTTGTATGAGAGCGAAGATGCTTCATTTCACCAAGTTGGGTTGTTCGCTTTCACCTTCAAGAATCTAATACAATGACCCCCTGGCCTCAGGTGCCTATAGACTGCAGAGTAATCGTTGGCATGGAGTCTTTATTGCAACCTGTGAATGTCATACGATGTGCTACAACCCATCATCCACGTTAAATGTTTACAGTACTTCTTGACCCGTCAATCTTTGAATTATGTATATCTCATTGCCATCTAAAATGCTGATGCGTGTTCTAGCAGACATGACTGATCTGTACACCATCTTCATCAAATCTCACCTACGAAACTAATCGTCTCATGTTACTGACCTGCAACCCAACCTCTGCTTCAAAGAAATAAAGCATGAGCCAAATGGTAAAATTTTAAGAGGTTCTGTGCGAATGGTGAAGGCTATGGATAATTTGCACCTTTTTATGAAGTGTTGTGTAAATAAAAAGTTTACTTAGTCTTTTATGCTTTTCTAGCATGTGTAAAGAAAAATGTTAGCGGAAAATAAATGTGATTTCATTTTTCTTTATTTTTTTAAAATAATTTATTATGTTGTTGCTCATTCTATTACATCAAGTTCAAGGCCGACAGGCCAAATCCAGTCCTTGTTGTGGCCCATGAGAGCATAGACACAACGAGCAGGACTAAACAAGGTCCAGATGCTGAAGGGTCTGGCTCTCCAGTTTGCCCAGAGGATGCACCCAGCACTTACTGTAAATCTGTGGAATAGCCTGCCTGAGGAGCTGGTCACAGCAGGAACAGTTGGGAGTTTCATGAAAGGCTTAGATAACTACCTAAAACGAAAGAATATTAATACGTATGTAGCTATGCAAAATTCTGGATCCTGGCTGGTGCCGGCTCTGGGGTCCGAGATGGGGTCTCCACTGGAGCAGATTGGTTCTTGCCTTGTGAGTTTCGGGTCATTCACCAGTGGGGAGGCTGGGCTTGAAATACTTGTCTCCCTCCCTTCAATCACATTTTACCCACCTTTGGTTGAACTTGATGGACACATGTCTTTTTTTTCACCCGTACTAACTATGTAACTTGGCAGAGGGACTGGGCTCCCTCCTGGATTCGGAGCTCCAGTACATACCTCCACAGCTCTCTGTTCAACTCACAGGTGCTGGCACAGCTCTGCCCAGGCAGTCTAGACACCCTCCCAACGGCCTGTTTGGGCCACCATAATGTTGATATTGCCCTCAATCAAAAGGAGTTTGACACCCCTGCATTACAACCTACAAATAATTTAGATGGCCTTTAAAAGGGTTATATCATCTCAATGTTTCATAGGATGCATGAATGAAATAATGCTGCTTGGTTCTGTCACTTCCTGGTCAAGCTGTCTGTAATTAGCATATGAGCTCTGTGTATTCAGACTTCGGCTAATTAGATAAATCTCATGCTGTCAGGACCAGGGAAGCTCCTGAGTTTAAGTAAACGGCAGTAATTACCTCTTTTGTCTGAAAGATCAGATAACAAACAAGCTCTCACTGCCCACGACCTGTGTGATGATGTCACTCCCTGCTATCAGATAGAACAAACGGGGGGGGGGGGAGGGGAGAGAAGTACAGAGGTCAGTCATTTGGGGAACAAGAGAGAGCACAGAAGGTGATAAAATCACTTGTAGCTCCTTAACAAAAAAAAATTAACGCTATATATTTGGAAAACGTCTTCATTTAGGGTTCCATACATGTTGAAAGCTAATCTTTTCAGCGAGACAACCCCTTTAACTAAACAATAATGAATGTGCTGTTCCGTAAATCAATTATAAAAAAAGAACAGATATCATCCAAAATATCGCCATAATAAAAAAAAATATTAGTAAATGGGTTAAAAAAATAAGTCTACTATAATCATAACTGGAGGAATTAAAAATACAAAAAAAGGCTGGAAGCAAACAATAAGAAAAAATTCAGTGAGCAAATTCCTAAGTAATAAAGTCTGGCAATTTCTTTGGAAGACTATGACTTTCAGACTTTGGACACATCATGCGATGGGAAAGATAATCAGAAAAATAAATTGTACTCGGAAAGGTACAAGATCAATGAAGAAGAGGAACACCAGCGAGGGTTGGAGTAACACAGAAAAAGACATGGAGGCCAAATTCTGTAGTTACCGACTAATTGAAGACCCTTGAGAACAACTATCCACAGTGTCAATATGAGTCGAAATCAACTTGACGGTATCTGATCATCATCACACATTAACACAGCAGAGCAATTTAGTGAGGGAAGATATATTGTACTTCCTACGGACTGTAGAAAACAGAAGCTTCTGCAAGCAAATTTTCCACTTGCCTTTTGAAGCCCCCTTTTCCTGTGTCCTTTGTTGAGGAAGAAAAAATTCTCGGAGCAAATTCCTAAGTAAAGTCCTGGAACATATTGCATACAAGACTTCATCAATAAATATAAGCCAAAGCATAAATACCCAAATAATGGTCCTAGAAATTGTGTATAACGGTGCAGTTGAATCCAGTTCTAGACACTGTAACATAAGGCAAGATCACGTATAATTGATGAAACACTATGTGAATCCTTTCTACAGAGGGTGGTGCTTTCCGATTGCATGGATAACAACGCAATTTATGCTACGTTGTGTGATTGCTTTTATTCTTTGCTTTATGGTCATCACATACAGAAACACTGCTTTTGTTGTCAAAACTACAGCAATCACCTATGAGTGATTCGGCAGAAGTGTTGTGGCTTCATTTATGAGAACAGCGTCTCAGGACTCCAATCCATGATCGCAAGTCTCATTTGTACCCTTTCCCCACTCACCAGATTCTTGACATAAGTCAGGATGAGAAGATCAGGCAAAGGGTTTGTACACAGAGAGGTCAAGGGAACCCATGCAACCACTGATTATCACAGAAATGTCAATGGGAATAGTGGCTAGTGGGAGCCACATATGGGATATTGTGTACATACTCCCCTGGATAAGGCAGAGTCACCTGATACAGGTCACTATTGGGCCACCATGAATATCTTTCAGTACTGCCCCTGTGAAGGAAGGACATAGTCACCTTATCGATCAGTAGGGGGGGCCACACATGGGATATTCTGTTCAGTACTGTCCCCTGTAAAATAAGGACTTTTTCACCTCATACAACACTATGGGGGGGGCCCCCGATATGTGTACTACTGGGCCCCTGTTATAAGAAGGCAAGTCACTTATCAGATCACGGGGGGGGGCCACACAGCGATATTTTTACATCCGACCCCCCTTTTAAAGGACATATCCCTCTATACAGACACTAGCGGGGCCACACATGGGATATTGGGGGCGTATTTGGCCCCCGTGTAAAAAGGATAAGGCCCCCCCTATACGGGTCACTATGGGGCCACACTGCGAATTGTGTCATACGGCCCCCGGTTTTTAAGGACAAAGTCAACTCTATGCAGACGCTGGGGGGGGGCCACACAGGATATTTTGTACAACTGGCCCCCTGTTATAAGGACATGTCACCTCTAACAATCACTAGCGGGGGGCCCCACATGGGGAAAGGGGACGTACGGCCCCCCGTGTTAAAAAGGACATTTTCAAACCCCTCTACAGTCACTATGGGGGGCCCACAGGATATTTTTACAGTACTGGCCCCTGTGTATAAAAAGGACATTTCACCTTTTCTACAGCCTAGTGGGCCACACAGGGAATTGGTCGTACGCCCCGTGTATAAGAAGGGAAGGTCACCCCTAACGGGCACTATGGGGCCCACACATCAAAAATTGGGTACAGTACTGGCCCCGGGGAAGAAAATAATAAGGGGGGAAAAATAGGGCAAACCCCTTTCTATACCCAAGATCGCTAGTGGGGGCCACACATGGGGTTTGTGTACAGTACTGGCCTCTGGTATAGGCATAGGCACCTCTATACAATCATAGCGGGGCCACACTGGATATTGGGGGCAACGGCCCCCTTATAAGAAGGACATTGTCACCCTTTCCAAAAAGTTTACTATGGGGGCCAACATGGATATTGTGTACATACTGGCCCCTTGTATAAGAAGGACATTGCACCTCCACAGTCACTAGTGGGGGCCCACATGGGGTAATTTGACAGTACTGGCCCCCGGTATAAGAAGATATGGTCACCTCTATACGATCACTAGGGGGCCACACATCGATTGGGGTACAGTATGCCCCGTGTATAAGGGCATAGTTACCTCATACAACGCTAGGGGGGGCCCCAATGATATTGTTACATACGGCCTCTTGTAAAGGACATAGGGGACCTCATGCAAACACTATGGGGGGCCCCACATGGGGTATTATGCGTACGCCCCTGGTATAAGGACAATCACCTCTAAAGATCACTAGGGGGGGGCCACCCCTGGGGTTTTTGTACGTCTGGCCCCTGTTAAAAGGACAAGCACCTCATACGATCACTATGGGTCCACAATGGAATATTGTTCAGTACTGAACCTGTATATAAAAAACAACATTTTCCCCTATACGATCACTAACAGGGCCAACAGGGGTATTGGGTACAGTACTGGGCCCCGTTTATAAGGACTATCACCTCTTCAGATCACTATGGGGGGGAACACACATATTGGTACAGTACACCCCGTGTATAAAAAGGACATAGTCACCCTATGCAACACTATGGGGCAAAACCCTCGATATTGTGAAAAATACTGACCCCTTTATAAAAAGGACAATCACCCCTATACAGACACAAGGGGGCCACCAGGGAAATTGTTAAGTCTGGCCCCTGTGTATAAGAAGGGTATAGTCACCTCATCAATCACTATGGGGGCCACACATGCATATTTTTACATACTGACCCCTGTGTATAAGGACATAGTCACCTCATACAGATCCTAGTGGAGGGACCATGGGGAAATTTTGACATACTGGGGCCCCGTTTAAAAAAGGGCATACACCTCTAAACAATCACTTTTGGGGGCCACACATGGAATTTTTTGTACGTACTATCCCGTATATAAAAAACAACTTTGCACCTCTAACAGATTACAAAGTGGGGCCACCATATGATATTTAACATACTGGGCCCGGGTATAAGGGCAAATGATAAATTAGGTGTGGGAAATTTTCTTTTTTTCTTTCCTTTATCCAAAAATTTGATTTCCCCCGAATTTATTTTTTACGCTTGGGCTCCATAAACACCCACCGTTTCCTCGGACAAAATCGTTATACGAAGTAAAGTATATTTCTCGATAAAATCACAATTTTCTGTCATTGGCTAATTGGGTATTTCTAAACCTCTATCTCCTTTCTACGTAAGGTTGCTGTCCGGAGGGAATTTCTTTTTTCTTGAAATAAATTTCCGCTGAAGCAGACAGTGTATCCTTCCAAGGAAAACGTTAAAGATATCTGAAACTTCGAAAGGATTATACGTAAAAAAGTTTTTAAAACCCAAATATCTGAAACTTAATAAAATGTAAAAATAAACAAAATTTTATGTTTTTCCTTTAAATCCTCAACGTGACGTCCCCCCAAAAAAAATCGAAACTGTTCTAAAGGGTCCCCCCTGGGGGGGAATGATGATTGATGCTCTTCCCCCAAAATGAGCAGAATGGGGGGAAGGTCTCCTTAACGGTGGGGGCGGGTGTTGAACCCACTGAACCACTGTCAGGCTTGCTCCAAGCGGGTGTAACTAAGCGACCATTGGCATCTTCATAGAGCCTTTGATGGTAAGGATGACTTTACCCAATGACCGCCAGGTGCCACTTCGGAGCAGTCCCCGGCAGAAGCATCTATGGATTGTTTACAATCTCATAACCCTCAATGATTCTGAAAAGTCATGATGGAGGTGGCGCTTAATTGTTCAGCTATACCTTGTAAGGCATCTCTGGTGTAATTATCAAACCTCTGTTGATTATAATAGATGTAATTTATCCAGTCCACACTTTTGATTGTTTGATTGTTATTTGGGGCGTAAGTGATTCAAACCCTGCTTTGACCTGATCTCTAGCTTTGAATTAATCAGGCACCCCCCTTGGTTGGCCCTCTTGCATTTCCACACACATCCAGACTAGACAAACATATAAAAGGATAAGGGAAAGGTTAATAATGACTTATTGGTCGCAGTCACTTTCTTGCAATGTGAAGCATGCACCCAGGTGGGACTTCCTTCAAGTTTCACTGAGGTTGGGGACACCAGGAGTACTTGGTATGGTCCTTCAAATCTGGGCTCCAGAGAATCTGACATGTTTCTGCACCCACACGAAGACACCAGGTTGTAACTTTGATCAGAGTCTGGATCTGGAATGGAGGAGAACACTATGGCATGGATTAGTTTCACAGATTTATAACATTGTTTACAAGGCTATCATTCCCTGCACTCAACTGCTGTGGGTGAAACCTCCCTAATCTGGGCGGGCCTGAGAATAATATCTCATAAGGAGTGAGACCAGTGGGCTGCCTAGGAGTGTTTCTGACGGAAGAGAGTGCAAGGGTAAGATCTCTGGCCAGGGAAGAGATGTTTCTTTGCTAGTTTTCAGAATTTTTTTCTTCCGAGTGGTGTTCATTCTTTCCACTTTTCCACTGGATTCGGGATGGTAGGGAGTGTGCAGTGCAGGCCAAGGTCAGCTCCTACTAGTTTCCAAATGTCTCTGGTTACTTCTGCAATGAAGGCAGGTCCTTGGTCAGATTCAATAACCTCAGAGATCCCAAATCTGCATATCAACTCAATCAATAGTTTCTTCACGGTGGTTCAGGCAGTCATATTGGTAAGTGAGTAGGCTTCAGGCCATCCTGAGATCATGTCCACCACCACTAGAACATACTTGTATTTTCTTGGGTAATTCAATGTGTTCAATCTGGATCCGCTGGAAAGGATATAGTGGTTTAGCCAAATGCTTCCTTGGTGTTGGCATCAGTCCTCCAGGGTTACAAGTATTGCATATTTCACAACTTCTAGCATAGCTACTGTAATAAAGATTCTTTTTTAATTTACAAAAGAAATTCCATTCCCTATACCAAATAGGTACTATGTGGAATTACTCCAAAATCATATCACAAACAAAACCAGAAAAAGAGCCTAATCCACTGTTTAAAAAATTACAAATTGTATTCCTTATTAACTTTAAAATTGCATACATACAAACACAGAAGGATTCAAAATAATTGATCCCAAAGAGGTGAAATGTCAAGGGGAGTAGTACAATTTATAATATGATGGTACGGGTAACACTAATAGTAGTCAGTGCAGAGTGAAATTAGTAAGACTGTATTGTAAATAAGTACAAAAAATATATATCACTCTAAACCTAATACTAATCAGTAATAAAGTGCCCATATAAAGTGCTGTAAGAATCTAAAGAGTTAATTACCCATGTATTAACATGTAGTCCCCTTGAGGAAGCAATAGGAGCGAAACGTACGTCGGGGGATCCTGAGGTGATCAGACTACATGTTAATACATGGGTAATTAACTCTTTAGATTCTTACAGCACTTTATATGGACACTTTATTACTGATTAGTATTAGGTTTAGAGTGATATATATTTTTTGTACTTATTTACAATACAGTCATACTAATTTCACTCTGCACTGATTACTATTAGTGTTACCCGTACCATCATATTATAAATTGTACTACTCCCCTTGACATTTCACCTCTTTGAGATCAATTATTTTGAATCCTTCTGTGTTTGTATGTATGTAGTTTTAATGTTAATAAGGAATAAAATTTGTAATTTTTTAAACAGTGGATTAGGCTCTTTTTCTGGTTTTGTTTGTGGTGTAATAAAAATTCTGGGTGCTAGGTATATCTTATTGTTTGAAGAAATCATCTGGTTAGTTCCTCTGTGGTTAGTACCATGAGCCCATTGTACTACAGCTGGATATAATGCCCTTGGTAAACAAAGTCTATTGTCTTTCCTCTAGAATCCATCTTGGTGTATCTCTGCTCCCAATTCCTCCCAACTTTTCCTTTCCTTTGGGCTTATTTGAGTTTGAAATTGTCTCAACAGGTTAACACCTGGATTCAATGCATCTTGTCCTTGGTTTTTCTCTTCTTCTTCCTCTCCTTTCCTTCTTCTTTCCTTCTTTCTTCTCACCCTCTCCTCTCCTTCTTTCTTCTCACCTTCTCCTTCTTTCTTCACACCCTCTTCTCACCTTCTCCTTCTTTCTTCTCTGCTCTGGTCCGCACATATACAGCCACTCCTGCTTCCTTTCGAATCTCTGGAAGAGAGCTGCGGCCTTTGCAGCCAAGTCTGCTCTGTAGGTGCCTTCTACTTCCTCTGCCTCTATTCTTCCATGGGCTTTAGTCTCCAAAACGGCCACTTAAGCTAGCAATTGGAGAACATGCATCAGAGTCTGAACGGCTTCTTGATTCTTGATGGGCGTTCCACTAGCTATCTGGAAACCTCGCAGGGCCCACTTCAGGCCAAAATCATGGGCTACTCCGTACACGTAGGCTGAGTCAGTGTATATGTTCACGGTCTTCTCTTCGGCGAGCTTACAAGCTTCCGTTACAGCCCAGAGTTCACCTTCTTGGGCTGACATTCTCGAAGGTAAAGATGCAGCCTTCACGGTTTCTTGCAAGGTAACCATAGCAAATCCTGTATGGAATCGTCCTTGATCTTCCGCATATCTGGACCTGAATCTCTGTGTAGAAGACATAGTCTGGGTTCTCCAACTTGGATGCAGAGACAGTAGGAAGATGGGAGGTTTCAGCCTCCATTTGTTCAAGGCAGTCATGAAGAGGTTCACCCGTGGCAGTCTGGTCTTCATCTGTGGTAGACCGATCTTCATCTCGCCCCCCCCCCCCCCCCTTGAGAGAGGAAGCAGAGTGGCTGGGTTGAGAGTAGTACATATCTTCAAGGTGACATTCTCAGGCATCAGTAATGAGCATTGTAAACGGAGATGACGCTATTTACTGAGATGAGGTTGCTGCAACTGTTTCAGGATCCCTTGCAGATCATGAGGAGCCAAAACATTGACGGGGTGGCCTAAAATTATGTCTTGAGTTTTTTTTCAAGAAGAACTTGTGCAGCAATGACAGCTCTGAGGCAAGTAGGGGCAGTCCGCGCAACAGGATCTAACTTGCAAGAATAGTATCCAAGAGGTCTCATATGCTCTCCATGTTTCTGTGCCAAGACTCCGGAAGCATGGCCATAGTCTTCAAATAGGAAGAGGTTGAAAGGCTGTGAGTAGTCCGGGATCCCCAGAGCCGGAGCTTGTAGGATAAGTTGTTTCTGGGTTTGAAAACACTCTTGTGCCTCAAGTGAGAGTTCATTGGTGTAAATAATGTTCTTGAAAGAATTATATAAACTTGCACAAGACTGGAAGCATTGGGTATCCATTGATGACAGTAAGTGACGAGGCCTAGAAATCCTTGAAGTTGTTTTAAATTGGTCGGTGAAGAAATGAGCATCATAGCTTTTTTAGGATCATCAGTAAGGTGTTTGGTCCCCCTGTGATATGCAATGTCCGAGGAATACCACTTTCTTAGAACACCATTGGAGCTTGGACTGTGAAACTTTACAGTTGATGGATGCAAAATATTGAAGAAGACTCAAAGAGCTTGATTGACAAGTTGGAAAATCAGGTGCACACAAGAGACTGAGGTCTGCGTTGTGTTTGTTGTTTGAATCTTGATGGTTAAGGTTCATAAACTTGATATTGAGTTTCACAGGTCCCGAAGACTAATTTAGTTGCTGTTGTGATGCATATAAATTTACTCCCACATTGCCTTATATTTTTTACAACTTCTCCATCCAACCTGTCATAGTATTAGTGTCCACATTTTATATCACCAAAATCTAGTTCTTCAGTTCCACTTCCAGATTTTCTTTCTTCCACTTTCAACATAATTTCCATCATTACACTGGCTTGTCGTTCTTCACATCCATCTTGTCATCTTGAAATTAACTTTGGTTGACAATTTCCATGTTCCATCAAAACCAAACACAGTTTCTTCTTGTAGGGCTGATTTGATGATAGGCCAAAAGTAATCTCCAGCCTTGATGCTGGCAAAATGGTATAGATCTTTCCAAGGGGCATAATATGTCTTCTGTATCTGACTGATGCCACGGTAAAATGCCGCACGGTTTTTCTCAGGGTTTGGCATTTGGGTTAGTAGATTATTGACCTGTTCGGGTGTAAAAGGCACGTAGATTGGTTGATCCTGGGCTATTTTGGCTGGCGCCGATGGATGACTCCTGCCCTGCTACAAAACAACTGTGACTGTCTTGCCGCTGTCTCTGACATCATGTCCTCCCTGTATCTTAAACTAAACCTTACTAAAACTTAACTTCTAGTCATCCCACCATCTACTAACAGACCTTACCCTGCCATTTCTGTCTCAGTGTGTGGCACCACCATAACTCCTAGGCAGCAGGGCCACTGTCTTGGGGTTATACTAGATTCCGATCTGTCTTTCTTCCCCTATATCCAGTCCCTTGCCCTCAAAAACATCTCCAAAATCCGTCCTTTTCTCACTGTGGAAACAACTCAAACTCTCATTGTTGCTCTTATTCATTCTCGTCTCGACTACGTACTGTAACTCCCTGCTTATCAGTCTCCCGCTGTGCGAACTCTCCCCTCTCCAATCTTCCGAACCTCCCATGTCCGTCTCCAAGACTTCACATGTGCAGCACCAGTTCTCTGGAACATGCTACCGCGGGCAATTAGACACACTCAGAACTCTCATAGCGTTAAAAGGGCACTGAGAATACATCTTCTCACTCTGGCCTACCAGAATCCCCAATGGCTAACACCCCCACCCCCCCCACACACACACACACTCCCTAGCGCACTCAGCTCATTATCGGCACTTAACTGTATATAGATGTACTTTTTGGGTGGCAGGTTCATCCGAATTCTACATAAAACAACCCCATATTTATGTCACATGGCTGGACCATTGTAAATCTAGCACTTCTTACACTTCGTCTCACCCATACAACCTAATAGATTGTAAGCTCTTGCGAGCAGGGCCCTCTCACCATGTGTCTCATCTGTAAATAGCTTTTCATTGTGCAATGTATGTCTTTTGTCTGTACCTAAACCCTCCAAATTGTAAAGTGCTGCGGAATATGTTGGCGCTATATAAATAAAGATTATTATTATTATTATGAGAAGGTAGTACCGGAAGAGAAAAAGAATCCAGTGGCTGAGGAGCTGGTGGTAGTGCTGCCGAAGGTGGGGGTAAGTCCATGAATGAGTCTGGTTCTGGCGGTTGAGGTAACGTGGATGTAGGTTGCAACGGAACTGAGGTTATACTCCTGAATAGTGTTGAGCGATTTTTATCGACAAAGTTGAAATCGGCAAGGTTTTTATGGTGATCGAAATTTCCAGATCATGCGATAATTAAGGTTAAAATCTGAGCATCATCTATTAAGATCGCGCCTTTTTCGGCGCTTCCTGTAATTTTGGCGGCCAGCAAATCAGATTACAGAATAGAGCAGGGTGAGATGTGTGTGCGACGTCATGACTGGGATGTGTATGGTTGCGATTGGCTGGAAAAATCACATGACCTCGTTTTACATAGAACAGCGTTTCCTGTTTCAGCCTCAGTGTCTCTCAGCGTCTCATAGGGATAAGACCTGCGCTCTGCCTGTGGCCAAACAGCTCAGCGAAATTAGTCTATTTCTGCACAGAGAAACCTCTACTATTAGCTGTGATCCTTCCAATTTAGTTAGATTAGAGATTTGAAGATTTTATGTAGTTAGCTAGAGAATTTTAAAGCAGCATCTACCGCTGTAAATTCACGAGGAGGAGCGCGGGTGGGGGGGGGCCCGCGGGCGAACACAGACAAGCTCTATAAAGAATACTGGATAAAGTTCACCAAGACTTAGTGTAGACATTGTAGTGGAATATCTTTATTATTAACAGTTTGCTATTGAAATATTTCCTGGATATTGGGCAGCCTGAACTTATATTGGATAAACATCATTTCTAGTAACTGCAGGTCTCTTTGTTAGCTGCAAAACTCCACTTTTATTATCAGTATACATTTCAGATAGGTGTTCATTTTCAATTTTACCCATTAAACCTGTGACTGTTGATATATCAACCTTGCAGTTAAATTACAATACAGCAATCTTGTAGTCAGCACAGGTTGTTTGTTGCCAAAAATACCGTGTATCGTACGAAAACATCACAGTTACATGTTTTTTGACTTTTGCGCACCCAGCATTGTTCATTGACGCAGCATCCACGTAAATCTTAAAACAGCAATTCTATATTCACCACAGGTGAATTGAAAGGTGCAAAAAATACCGTTTATTATACCAAAACATAACAGTTACATGTTTTTTTGACTTTTGCACACCCAGCATTGTTCATTGACGCAGCATCCACGTCAATCTTAAAACAGCAAGTCTGTAGTCACCACAGGTTTATTGAAAGGTGCAAATAATACCGTGTATTATACGAAAACATAACCGATACGTGTTTTTTGACTTTTGCGCACCCAGCTTTGTTCATTGACGCAGCTTCCACGTAAATCTTAAAACAGCAATTCTATAGTCACCACAGGTGAATTGAAAGGTGCAAAAAATACCGTGTATTATACGAAAACATAACAGATACAGACATAACAGACTCCTTTTCCCGGCACTTTTTAATCTGGGGGTCAGACAGGTTTAATGGTCATACTGCGGTCCAGGACAGGTATAGTCAATGTCCAGTGAAACTAAAATGGTGGTTGAAAGACTCCTTGTTGCGGCACTTTTTAAATCTGGGGGTCAGCTAGGTTTGGGGCTCATGCTGCGTTCCAGGACAGGATATTCAATGTCCAGTTCAAGTAACATGATGGTTCAAATCATACTGCCTTCTGGCACTTTTTAATTTGTGGGTGATGCAGGTTTAAGGGTCGGGCTGTGGTACAAGACGGGGATAGTAAATGGCCCTGTGACTTTTTTTCTGTGACTTTTATAACCTAAGTGTGTTGCCTAAGATGTAGCACGTATCCATTTGACTGTTGTGGATGTTAATTTCAGCTTCTCCAGCCTTGTTTGGGTGTAATAATGAAGGTGTTGTTGCTCTCCCATAGACTTTAATGGTAACCGCTCATAATCGATGCTCACTATCGAAAAACCTTATCGATAGCGGCCGACTATCGACTATCGCTCGATCTCGATAGCCAACGCAATCGCTCAACACTACTCCTGAACAAGGGTGAAGTTGCCCTGGGAGAGGGAGTGGTCTAAGTAAGGGAGAGCCACGTAGTCTCCTGACATTTGGCCATAGCATCTGTTAGTACCACTATCCGTATTTCACGTACTGGAGGAATTGGCTTATGCTCAAGTAATGCGGTGAGTATGGCCTGTACACATGCCATTGGTGGGAACGCAAAGATGCCAGAAGAAATGAGGGGTATGGACAGCGATTGGAACTTGTTCGCTTGGGCCACTTCAAGTACGTTATGTATAGTTTGTTTCAGCAGCTGAACACAATCGTCATGGGATACGTTATTATATACAGGTCCAACAGCATGAATAATGTAATCACAGTTAAATCTGCCTGCTCGAGTGCAAGTACAGTGGACACAGGAAAAGGCACACCACCAAAACTTGAACTGAGGTCATCACAGGCTTGCTGTATCTCTCTACCACTGTGTTCAACAATTTGTGCTGCTATGCCACCACAATGCTGCAGATGGCCATTTGCAGGATTGACAACTGCCGTAGTATCCTGAAATACAATGTCCTGAAATACAAGGAAATACAAGGTAAGAGTGGTGTTTGTGTCCCAAATTGAGGAAATGGACGTACAAACATCAGGTGATTTGGATTCATTCTAAGGGTCCAGATATTCACCACTAGGGTTACAAGTAGTTTGTCTAACTGTGACGTGTTGTCCTTGATGATAGGACATCTGGGCAGTGTCCCCAAGGAAGTCAGCGGGTGTTCTGAGTAATGTGTCCTCTCCTAGAGCAGCAGTCTGGGTGCTGTGAGCAATAGGAAAATTACTGAAGTTCTTTAATTTGGGTTGCAGATGTGGGTCCTGGCCCCCTGTAGCCAATGGCAACTTGTCCTCCTCCCCGCCTTCCTCTCTGTTAGCATTGAAAGTCAGAATAGGGACTAAAGAGGAGGAGAGTACATAGAATGTCCCAGATGGTGTGAACAAAGGGTAGAGTGGTTGCGGGGCTGGTTGTGGTGTTTGTTGTGATGTTGCAGGTGTGCTGGCACAGACTTTATCACACGACAGTTGCGTATCAATGTTTACATGAGCAGTAACAAGTGGAATGCCCGAAGGAGAGGTGGGAGTAGGAAGGTTACTAGGTGTAGCAAGATGGCCACTGTTCAACTTCAACCCGGAACTTCCGGGTTCTTTGGATTGATTGGGACTAGAAATATGGCCACCGGAAGTGGAAGGGGCAGGATTTGGTTTTGCATTTCCAGATGTAGAGGTTGTAAGGACTTCATTAAAATGGCTACTGGAAATAATGGGAGGTTCTGGCACGGGAGCTGAGGGAAGAATACCGGGAGGGGCAGGAGGTGAGGTACTACATGGTGTGATTAGCGTTGGACGTTCCTTCCCACAATTTACGCAACTCTCAGCGTTAATGGAATTTTTATGACAACAATTGGAACACAGCCAACACTCAAAAGTCTCCATCTTGAAATGGTGGCAGCTCACTCCTTATACATATGCATTCATCAAATCCTTATTTTTTACATTCAATTTCAATGTAATTATACTTTCCAATTGAACACGCTGTTCTCTGCCGAGCCACCGTTAACTTGTAGACTGCCTCTGCAATTTTTCCAGTGCTGTCTCCCACATGTTAGCTTGTACTCTCCGAGCGCTATAATTTTTCAGTACGCCACAGAGACGAGAGGAGAAAATGAGAGCCCACAGCTGTGACCACCCTTAGTAGATGCTTCGAACATGAAGCTACGTTCTAACTCTTCAGCGCTTACAAGAATTAACTGCAAATAACTCACTGAGATAAAGACTAGGAGATAACTAATGAACTAATGACACCGACTAAGTATATATATTAACCCTGAATGCAGTCGCTAGGTAAAAACAACAAATATACGCAAATGTATGTTGAGGTTAAGCCCCAAACACTTTTTTTTTTTTTTTTTTAAAGCTATGCAATATCCTCTACTCGTCAGAAGGTATTCGGTATTCTCAAAAACTCAGATCATCTGTATAACCGGCTGCAGTCGCTAGTCAACCGGGACTCTTCAGAAACTTAGATGATCTGTAAAACATCTGTATAACAGGCTTCGGTGGCTACCGGGTCTCTTCTTAGGGACTCTATCCCTGATATCTCATTTTAACATCAGGAGCCCAGTTACTGGCCTACACTGAAATATGATACAGAAAGGAAAATACACTATCTAGTCACGTGTACTTTACAGAGCAACAATCAGAGACATCAATTGGTAGCGTTTAAAAGATATACGCATATGATATGAACACCAGAATTCAAGACCACAACCTGGACCTGAACGCTTTCAGGTCTCCCCCAGAGAGTCGACAAAGTACCAGACACTCACACTGAACTGTCCAAAAAACACAGATAAGTCACGGATTTATAAAACCCGAACTTACCGGTTTCTATGGAGGTGATCAGTCTCCGTTTGGGCAGTCCAAGTTCATGCAGCCGGTAGCAGGGCGTCGGCTCCCCAGGGGTCTCGATCTTGGTCCTCCAGCTCGTTTGAGGGTCCGGCACCAAATGTCAGAATGATAAATTAGGTGTGGAATTATCTTTTGTTCCATTCCTTTATCCAATTAGATGTCTCCTCCGAATTATATTATTGTTACAGCTGTCGACAGCTGGAGTTCGAGAGATACAACCCACACGTTCCGTCTGTGGCATAAATCTGATTAATTTACGGGAAGTAACAGTTTAATATCTTCTACATATTAATTTATCAACAACAATAGTCAGAGAAACCAAGTTAATAAAATAATTGTATTTATTATTCGAAAAAGATTTTTAAAATCACCATACAAAAATTCATAAAAGTAAAATATGAAAAATGGGGATTAACACACACCAAAAGGGTATTACATCAATAATTCATGTAAGTATAAGTAGCTGCCAAGATCCATATCCACATGAAGAAAAATATGTGAAATATATCGTTTTTATAACAAAATTATATCCAAGCACCTTTACCTAAATATAAGGATAAATATATTAAAGTGCAAAAGTGTGTATCACGTATAGACCATAAATAAACAATAAATAAACCCTTATATACAGACAATAATGGTGTAACAATTAATCTATATTAAATAAATAAATAGTGCATATTTATACAAAGGATCCTAGGTCTATAGTAGACCCAATACATATTAAGAATCACATGATCATTCCGTTATTGGCTGTTGCTGAAACCTCATAGTCTCCTGTATCTACGTAAGGTTGCTAGGCATTTCTTTGGTTTCTTGATATAACTTCTCGCTGAAGCAGACAGTGCATCCGTTCCAAGTGAAGCTGTGTGAAAGATATCTGATATTTCAATAAGGATGTATAGCAGTAAAAGCAGTTTAAACAAACTGATGAGCTTAATAAGAAAGTAATGATGAAACAGACTGATGTTTTTTCCTTAAATCATCAACTTGACATAAGGACATAGTCACCTCTATACAGATCACCAGTAGGGGCCACACATGGGATATTGTGTACAGTACTGGGCCCCTGTGCATAAGAAGAACATAGTCACCTCTATACAAATCAATAGTGGGGGCCACACATGGGATATTGTGTACAGTACTGGCCCCTGTGTAGAGGAAGGACATAGTCACTACTATATAGATCACAAGTGGAGGCCACACATGGGATATTGTGTACAGGACTGACACCTGTGTATAAGGACATAGTCACCTCTATACAGATCACTAGTGGAGGCCACACATGGGATATTGTGTACAGTACTGACACCTGTGTATAAGGACATAGTCACCTCTATACAGGTCACTAGTGGGGGGCACACATGGGATATTGTGTACAGTACTGGCCCCTGTGTATAAGGACATCGTCACCTCTATACAGATCACTAGTGGGGCTACACATGGGATATTGTGTACAGTACTGACACCTGTGTATAAGGACATAGTCACCTCTATACAGATCACTAGAGGGGCCACACATGGGATATTGTGTACAATACTGGTCCCTGTGTAAAAGGACATAGTCACCTCTCTACAGATCATTAGTGGGGGCCACACATGGGATATTGTGCACAGTACTGGCCCCTGTGTATAAGGACATAGTCCCCTCTATACAGATCACTAGTGGAGGCCACACATGGATATTGTGTACAGTACTGACCCCTGCGTATAAGGACATAGTCACCTCTATACAGTTCACTAGTGGGGGCCACACATGGATATTGTGTACAGTACTGACCCCTGTGTATAAGGACACAGTCACCTCTATACAGATCACTAGTGGAGGGGACACATGGGATATTGTGTACAGTACTGGCCCCTGTGTATAAGGACATAGTCACCTCTATACATATCACTAGAGGGGCCACACATTGGATATTGTGTACAGTACTGGCCCTGTGTATAAGGACATTGTCACCTCTATAGAGATCACTAGTGGGGGCCACACATGGGATATTGTGTACAGTACTGGCCCCTGTGTATAAGGACATAGTCACCTCTATACAGATCACTAGTGGGGGCCACACATGGGATATTGTGTACAGTACTGACCCTGTGTATAAGGACATAGTCACCTCTATACAGATCACTAGTGGGGGCCACACATGGGATATTGTGTACAGTACTTGGCCCTGTGTATAAGAAGGATATCGTCATAGTCCGGAAGCTATTTTTTTTATTACAATGAGGATAATTGGCTTTTACCTTAGGTCATCTCGCCTAATGCTTGGTTCACACTTGAGTTGGGGGTTATGTTCGGAACCTCTATCACAATTTCCGTCAAGAAGGACAAACACAATAGAGCTATTTTTCCAGTGAAACGATGGCCATCACAGTGGAAACCCGACGGACCCCACTTTAGGCAGCTGGGTCCATGGGGCGTCATAGGTGTCCACTATAAAGCAAATCCGGTTCTATGTCTTTGATGGAGGTTCCGAATGGAACCTCTAATGCAGATATGAATGAAGCCTTAGAAACTATGTAACAATTTAATACTGAATAACAAAGGAGCGGGTTTTCCCCATGGGCTGTGTTCAGTTTTGCACTGTTGCTTTATCCACTTTAATGGAGCCAACTTGCAAAACCAGCCACAGCCCATGACCAGGAATGCTGTGGTTTCGGAACAACATATATCTCTTTATCTAATTTTAAGCGCTGGTCATCACTGCTGCCTCTCCTTGTGCCACCTGCCAGCACTGAGGTGTCCTGTAGACACGGCCTGATCTTGGCTCAGTATGCCGACACCAATCTCCATCTGTTGCTGACTATGGGATCTTCCTTCCATCGCCCAGGACTGGTGGAGACGGTTCAGGCACAAGCTGTGACTCCTTCAGCTTTAGCAATGAATCACCCGTCTCCTTTACTCATTAAATAAATTGCACAACGTCAGCAAGAAATGAGCACTTGTGGCTCTGCCTATATTTATTTATATTTTGCTAAAAAAAAATCAAGATAATCCTTCAGTTTCCTGCGGAGTCGCCTCCTTTTTGCTTTTGTAATTGATATATAAAAAACATTAACCCTTGTGCGTCTCCCGGCAGCCGTCCTGCACGCGATGAAAGCAACTTTAGGATAAAAAAAAAAAAAAAAAGTAATTTACTTCTCAAAAAAAAAAAACCAAGCCCCAAACCGGTCTCCTGCCCTGGCCCACCCTGACTTGCACAACGCTTAAGTAGACCTTCAAAGCAGCACAGTATGAAGATCTGCAGGGATCATGCAGGCAGCGATCTGGCTCCTGAGTCTGCTTCTCTTGCATTTGGAGTTACAGACAGGATCCAGCTTGAAACTGAGAGACCACGGCTACGAGGATGTGATCATCGCTGTCCACCCACAGGTGCCGGAAAATCCCCAAATTCTCACCGCCATAAAGGTAAGGGGGGGGGGGGGCCTAGACTTTTTTTTTCAAATTATGTGTTTATTGATTTTAATTTTACAAACATATAACACAGAACAATAGTTCATTGTCTCAAGATGAGGAAATCATGTTTGAGAAAATAAATTCCTGGATCAACGACCCTTCTCCAGAATCCTAGACACTAACATTGCACTCTAGAAATACTGTGCATCAGACCCTAACTCATGACCCCTTTCTCTGACAGAGTTCCATAGTCTCACTGCTCTTACACTAAAGAATCCCTTTCTATGTCTATGTAGAAACCTTCTATCCTCTAGATGTAAAGGACGCCCCCTTGTTCTGGATCCAGTCTTTGGAATCACAGATCATGTTGGAGATCCATGCGCTGGCGCTTTCCTTTGGCGGAGAGTTTCACAGTCTCACTGCTCTTAGAGTAGAGAATCCCTTTCTATGTCTATGTAGAAACCTTCTATCCTCTAGATGTAGAGGACGCCCCCTTGTTCTGGATAAAGTCCTTGCTATTGTGTTTTGTTTTAGAAACATATAACGCATAAGAATAATACATTGTCACAAGATGAGGACATCATGTTTGACAGAAATTCAAAGTAGAGAGAATAATACAGTGAAAAGATCTTATTAGGACCGTGCAGTGAGTCCATTGTAAGACCCTTAGGTAATGTTCACACAACGTATTTACTGAGCGTACGTTGGCGCGTAACTGCGCTGCAATGCGTCCGAAGTACACCCCGCAAATATGATAAAATCATAGCACTCATTGAGTACTATGATTTCCCGGTGTATTTCCCCGCATCTGTAAAAAAAACAAAAAACAAAGTAAAGCGAAAGTGAATATCAGCCGGTTCGGAGTGCTCCTGAAAATGCGTGTACTTTCAACAGCAGGTGTATAGCAGCGTGTACAGTTTTGTGTCACAATGCACCGTGTGAACGCAGTCTCAGAGGTAGAAGTTATTATTATTTTTATTATTATTTATTTTAGAGCGCCCTTGGTTCCAGGGCGCTGTACATTAGAGGCGGGTACATAAATAACATTGGTCAAACTATTACAAAGTGACAATAAATGACTAACAACTGGTACAGAGGGAGAGAGGGCTCTGCCCGTGAGGGCTTACAATCTACAGGGAAGGAGGGAAGAGACAGAAGGTGAGGGGCAGACATGTTTGTGGGGCGGAGCGGTGCAACACGGTTAATGTTGGTTATAGGCTCCTGAAGAGGTAGGTTTTCAGGTTACATTTGAGGCTGGTGAGAGAGAGGGAGAGTCTGATGTGTTGGGGTAGTGAGTTCCAGAGTGTAGGGGAAGCATGGAAGAAGTCTTGAAGATGGTTGTGTGAGGAGGTGACAAGAGGAGAGCAGAGAAGAGTGGCATGTGAGGAGCAGATATTGTGTGAGAGGAGGTATTTAGAGATTAAGGCAGAGATATATGGAGGGGAGAGGTCATGGAGAGCCTTGTAGGTCATGGTTAGTAGCTTGAACTGGAGTCACTGGGCAATGGGAGCCAGTGAAGGGATTGGCAGAGGGGAGAGGCAGAGGAGTAGCAAGGAGAGAGGTGAATCAGACGGGCAGCAGAGTTAAGGATGGATTGGAGGGGAGCGAGGGTGCTATCTGGGAGGCCACAGAGAGAATGTTGCAGTAGTCTAGGCGGGAAATGACAAGGGCATGGACAAGCATTTTTGTGCTTTCAGAGTTAAGGGCGGATTCGAGAGATATTTTTCAGATGGAGGCGGCAGCAGAGGTGAGGGTATGGATGTGCGCTTTGAAGGACAGATTGGAGTCCAGGGTTATCCCAAGGCAGCGGACCTGTGGAGCTGGTGAGAGAGTGCAGCCATTGACAGTGATAGAGAGATCAGGTGGAGGGATAGAGTGGGACGGTGGGAAGATGATGAATTCAGTTTTCTCCACATTTAGTTTTAGGAGACGGGAGGAGAAGAAGGAGGAAATGGAGGACAGACAGTCAGGGATCCGGGAGAGAAGAGAGGTGACATCTGGGCTGGAGATGTAGAGTTGGGTATCGTCAGCATACAGGTGGTATTGAAAGCCGTGTGATGCTATGAGCTGACCCAGGCCAGGAGTGTAGATAGAGAAGAGTAGTGGGCCCAAGACTGACCCCTGGGGAACACCAACAGACAGCGAGCGAGTGGAGGAGGTAGTGCGAGAGTGAGAGACGCTGAATGTCCAATCAGTGAGGTATGAGGATATCCAGGAAAGGGCTGAGTCCGTGATGCCGAGGGAGGAGAGGATGTGTAGCAGGAGGGAATGGTCAACAGTGTTAAAGGCAGAGGAAAGGTCTAGGAGGAGAAGCACAGAGTAGTGGCGTGAGGCTTTAGCAGTTTCTTGGTTGTTGGTGACTTTGGTTAGGGCGGTTTCAGTAGAGTGGTGGGATTGGAAACCAGATTGCAGTTGGTCAAGAAGAGAGTTGGAGGAGAGGTGGGAGGACAGCTGAAGATAGACGTGTTGCTTGAGGAGCTTAGAGGCGAATGGAAGCAGTGAGATGGGGTGATAGTTGGACAGTGACGAGAGATGGCTTCTTAAGGATGGGGGTGATGGTAGCGTGTTTAAAGGAGGAAGGGAAGATACCAGAGGTTTAGATTGAAGAGATGGGTGAGGGCTGGGATGATAACAGCACTAAGGTCAGGAATGAGGTGGGATGGGAGTGGGTCAAGACTACAGGTGGTGAGGTTCGATTTGGACAGTAAAGAGGAGAGCTTATCAGGAGTGACCGGTGAGAAGCAAGTTAGAGGGGAATAGTCATGAGCAGGTGCAGTGGTGGGCTGTGGGGACACTGCGGGAATAGAGGTAGGCTGAGGGGGCTGCAGGGTGAAGCTTTGTCTGATGAGATTTATTTTATTTTGGAAGTGAGTTGCAAAATCATCTGCTGAAAGGAGGGATGGGGGAGGAGGTGCAGGTGGACGCAGGAGAGAGTTGAAGGTGTTAAAAAGTTGTCTGGGGTTGTGGGACAGGGAGAATATGAGAGTGAAGTAGTCTTGTTTGGCTGAGGTGAGTGCAGATTTAAATGTGTGTAAGTTCTGATTCTCTTGACAAGAAGGGTATGTTCACACGGCTCATTGCGGTGCGTATAGTACACGCTGCAATAAGCCGTGCGTTTTGGAACCACGCGCTGATCAGTGCGTAATTCCAAGGCATGGGGGGGCTGGCGCCTGGCCCCATAGGCATGCATTGTCAGCAGCGTGTAAGCGCCGCGTACAATTGACATGTCAATTCTCCTCCTGCGTGTACAATATGATTGTATCGTATACCCGGGGAGACGACGCGTAATCCATAGCTCTCTATGAGAGCTATGAATTACCATAATTGCGGCGCGCATCTCACCGCCTATAAAGCACAGTACACCACGAAATGTGCGCCGAAATATGCAGCTAAATAAGCCGTGTGAAAATACCCTAAGGTTACGGATAAGCAATATGTGACAATCATAACAAACAGAGTTGGGAGTCCACACAAAGAAAGTTAGAGCCGAGCTGCAATAGGTTTAAGAATTTTGTTGTTCCAGGAACCAAGTGGTGAAAGCAAAGCCTGTGCTCAGTTTTTATTGAATGGGAATAGGGCTTATATGAATTTTCCCAAAAAGAAAACAAAATAGTTTTGTCTGTTTTTCTTTCTTTGGTGCCATTCCCACCCAATCCAGTTTATCTAAGAATGAGCAAAGTGTAGGGCGATTTGGTGTGACCCAACCTTGTAATACGCCCTAATTGGCTGCAGCCGAAACATAAAATAGTAGTTTTTATGGTCTTTAGAGTAAAATGGGCTACGAGAAATGAGAAGGCTGAAAAGAGTCCATTTTAGCCGGGATTAAGAGTGGGATTTACCACTCGAAATGCGTAAGCATGATTTGAGCGCAACCAGTGTCTTTTTTTTTTTTTTGCACTTTGGAGCTGACCTCACCACTATCATATGTTTTAGATTTATTGGATATCAATAAAGTTGTTGTTTTTAAAGATATATCTGGTTTGTGCTGGAGTACCTCTGCGACATTTGGATTCTGCTATTTACCGTTTACTTGGAACATATTCTCCGTGTACACGAATACGTCAGGAGGAGCTGGAAGTAGCCCTCAATTGTGTCCATTTTACAGTGTCAGGATGGAAAGGCAAATGATTATCAGCAAAAAATTTGTTTATATGTTGCCAGAAAGGACGAATGTTTGTTCAGAGGCAGAAGTTGTACAAAAGATCGGCATGAGGGGTAGAGCACTACAAGCTAGGCTCAGACTGGCCCATTGGAGAACAGGATAAGCTTCCAATGGGCCTCTGGGGAGTTTTTCGTTTAAACTGCATGTACATCCTTGGGAGAGGCAGAAAGGCAGAGAGACAGAGGCAAAAAGCAAGAGACATGTACAGTAGCTGTAGGGTGGGGCCCCAAAAATCAACTCCAGAGATGTGTCTCAAGAATCAACTCCATAGATGGGCCCTTAGAATAACATTCCGTAGGCATTCCAGTCTAACACTATTTCAGGCAACAGTGGGTAAGTGAAATTCCCATAAGAAAGCCTGTATGGGGGAGAAGTAAGATCTAGCGGCTATTTTATATATCATTTCCCAATACCTAGCAGATGGTAATAATGTAGTTGCAATTACTTAAGAGAGTAGAATGTCTTCGACAGATAAGCCACCCAGGTGATCCACAGGGGTTAGAGATTAATGGTCACTGCTCAAATTCGGTCAACTTAATACATGCAAAGAATCTGTATTAGGATTTTGGTGCTGGTAGACATCATTTGAATGGTGGCCCCAGAAGGTATGGACACTGGCAGGAAAGATCCCCTGTTCAAGAAATATGGTCCTCTCTCCATTGCCAAGAAAGGGATAGCTTGTATATACAAAACTACTTGCCCTAGTGTGCAAGTATCAAGTGATGCTCTTTTCAACAAGGCCTCTAAAACCTTGCACTGGCACTACTTGTCCCATCAGAACAATGTGTTAGTTGTATTCCATTAAAACCATATCCAAAAAAGGAGGAAAGATCAAGATAGTGGAGTAATCCCCCCCCCCCCCTACACCCTTCTGACCGGTAACCCTTCTATTGTTACCCAGTTCCTGGCATGATCTACGGTGGTCAGTAGGTACTGAGGCGCAGATCACCGGGTATTTGGTGTGGATCCTCTGGGCCACCACAAGCGTAGATGGTGGTATAGCAAACCATGCCAGGGAGTGGGGTCTAAGGGTAACCTCGGTCTTCACCGAAATCTGCTGTGAGGCCGGACCGACTTCACTGTGGGGAACCCCCAGGTCCCTACCCCTGACGTGGCTACTCGTGGTGACAGCCGAAGTGCAGGACAAGGACACCGGTTATAGGCAGAGGAGACAGATCGCAGCAGGTGTAGCAGTAGGCAGGTTTCAGGTACCAAGGTGCTACTACTTTACAATACATGAAAATTTGAGGTCACCCTGTCACAGTAGAGGGGCAATTACAGTTTTGATCAAAAGTGTACACCAAGAACCTCAGCATCTTCCTCCTACGAACTCCTTCCACATCATTCTTCTCAAACTATTGCTCCTCAACTGCTTCTCCCAAATAGTCGTCTTTCCATCCCCTCAAGCTGACACTGCCGATGTCTTTGAAGTTAAAGAGATTCTGGCCGAGAACACTATTTGTGGGAAGTGGTACTATCTTGTGGACTGGAAAGGGTTTGGGCCAGAAGAAAGGTCCTGGGAACTGGACAACAACATTCTCAATGAGGACCTTGTGCTAAAATTCCATCAGGCCAAAAAGCGAGATATCTAAGAGGCGTGGTACTGTTCCCAAACCCCTGCGCCCGACTTAAGCCCCGCCTTTGATTCTGTACCTTGCTACACATCGGCCGCCACTGCAAGCAAGTTGCAACAGGGATAGAGGCTTGGAAGTCTCCTGCTGTAGAAAGTCCAACCTAACTTGCGCTGGGTTTTGGGGTAAAAATGGGCACGTAACCCCGCCCCTGATGTGGCTAACCTCACTTGTGGTGGTCCAGTGGATCCACTAACCAGCGATTCTGACAGCGCCGTCATGGATTAAAATCTAGCAGGACAAACAAGGTCCCCCCTGTTCACGCCAGCACATGTCCAGGCATGTTTAAATTTAAACCCAAAACCAAATTTCCAGAGGAGGTGGAGAAGGTCATGTGGTCATATGAGACCAAAATAGAACTTTTTATATCAACTCCACTCGCTGTGTTTGGAGGAAGAAAAAGGATTCATATAACCCCAAGAACACCACCCAACCGTGAAACATGAGGGTGGAAACATCATACTTTGGAGGTGGGGGCTGCACTGTATTGGAGGGAGGATGAAGCCATGATTTTGACAAACAACCTCCTTCCTTCAGTAAGAACATTGAAGATGGGTGGTGGCTGGGTCTTCCAGCAGGACAATGACCAGAAGGAAACAGCCAGGGAAACTAAGGAGCGACTACGTAATGTCATGAGTGGTCCCGCAGCCCCTCGCCCGGGCTGCGGGCGCACTCGTGCTGCCACCCGTCGGGTCCCGGCGGCAACTGCCGGTCCCACGGGTTGGGTCCCGGCTTCCCACTTACCTGACTTGCTCCCGCGCCTCCGTCCTCCCGGCCGGCCGATATGCGGCATGCCCGCCGCTTAGGCGCGCGCGCCGGCTTCGGGGATTTAAAAGGGCCATTCGCCATTATGGTTAAGGCTGCAGTTGGACCCTATTTAACCTCCTTCCGTCCGGGTCACCTTGCCGGATCTTTAGTGCCTTACTGCCTTTAGAGAAAGCGTCTTCGTGCCTCTGTTGCCTGTCTTCCCGTGAAAGCCTAACCTTTACCTCCATGTTTTCTCGACCACGAACCTTTGCCGCCTGTCCTGACCTCCAGCCTGTCCCCGACTTCGCCTACGACTCATGATTTTTTTACCACGCATGCCTTGGATGCCACTGCAAGCAAGTCACACCAGTGGGGCGACCTGGTAGTTCTCCCGCCCAGCACAGTCCATCCCGCTTTGTGCGGGCTCTGGTGAAAACCGGGTTCACACTTAGATTCATGCCCCTTGGTACGGCTTACACCACCGCATGCGGTGGCGCGTCCAGTGGATCCACTACCAGCATCCGTTACAGTAAGATCCGGCCATGGATCCGCCAAGGTACCTTTGCCCGTTGAACGGTATCTCACGCGATAGTTGGCTCAGCAATCACAACAACTTCTGCGCAACAAGCCCAGCAGCTGAACCAGTTGTCCGCCATTCTGCAGCCAGCTCCTGGCTAACCAACAGCCGCTGACTCCTCCTCCTGATGGCGACGCTCCACCGTAACCCGACTTCTAGCGCGCGGTTACCAACTACCCGACAAGTTTGAAGGGGACTCCAAACCTGTGCAGGGGTTTTATTACCCAGTGCTCTATGCAAATTGAGTTTATGGCAGTCAATTCCCCACTGAACGTTCTAAGGTGCCTTCGTGTTCAGTCCTACGGCCGGAAAAAAAGGGCTCTAGCTTGGCCACCCGCCTCTCTGGGACCGGGCGATCCGGTAGACGACGACCTACAGGCTTTCCTCTCATAGTTCCGCAGTGTCTTTGAAGAGCCGGCACGGGCATCCTCTGCCAGAGACTCACTCTACTGAATCGTCGCCAGGGTAGACCCTCGGTTGCGACCACCGCAGTTCGTTTTGCGTACCCAGGCGTCAGAGCTGACCTGGAACGACGCCGCTCTATGTGCCACTTTCAAAAAGGAGTCTTGGCCGCAGAGTTAATGACCGCCCTAGGCGCTAGCGAGATCCGTGCCTCCATAAGCGAACTGATCCACCTGCCATCGGATCGATGTCGCTTTCGCCGAGCGGCAAGAGAGGAACAACGACAGGAACGTGATCTTGCCCGACCATGCCGTTTGCCCGCCTGGCTCCGTCTTCCAAATGACCACAGCTGCACTTCCTCTCCCAACCATTGAAGAACCCATGCAGGTGGACCGGGCACGTCATGTCGCGAACTGGAGCTGTCTCGCCGTCGGGCAGAGAAATTGTGCCTTTACTGTGCCAGCCCGGATCACTTTCGCAATGGTTGCCCGCTTCGCTCACAGCGGCAGGAAACGCCCGCCAACAAGGTTTATGTCGAGAGGAGACCCTAGGTGTGAACACTTCCTCTCCACGCCTTACTATTGATGGTTGAGGTCCTCGTCTGGTCCCGTCCTCGTTTTTCGTCGTGCCCGCCTTTCTAGATTCTGGATCCGCCGGGAACTTTAATCAAGCCACCCTGGTGTCCCATATCGCCTTCCGGTGACCATCCCTGGAAAGCCCATGGTGAATCCTCCGAGAGTGTGGAGCTCCTTAGGGAGGCCATTCGGTACGTGACCAAGCCATTGTCCCTACGCGTGTGGCCTTTACACAAGGAGGAGATCACCTTTTAGTCCTCCCTCGGTCGTCCCACAACGATCCTCTTGGGGCCATCGTGGCGTGGCTACAGCTCCATGCCCCACCCTCGACTGGAAAACCGGGGAGGTTCCTGCGCTGGGGTTCCGACTGCCAAGTCCGCTGTCTCTCAGTTCCGTGGCCTTAGTCCGGGCCATTCCACCTCACCAGTCTTACAGGTTCCTGCCAGGATCTTCCCGCTGAATACCGGACAACGCGGACACGTTTTCGGAGAAACAGCCGAATCCCTATCCTCCTCATCGCCCCTAATGACTGTCCATTGACCTCCTTTCCTGGGACCGAGTCCTCCTCGGGGTAGAGTTTACCCGTTTGTCTAGACCAGAGACTCAGGCCATGTCAGGACTATATCCCTGAGAACCTGCAAAAGGGTTTATACCAAGTCCTCATCACCCGCCGAGCTGGTTTTTTCTTTGTACAAAAGAAGGATGGTTCTCTCCTCCTTCATCCGACTACCGGTGCCTGAACCAGATTACCAGTGGAAAAACCGGTACCCGTTGCCACTAATTACAGAACTCTTTGACCGTCTACGAGCCAAGTTCTTCTCCCAAATTGGACTCGCCCGGGCATACACCTCATCACGGAATCCGTGATGGAGGATGAGTGGAAGACGGCGTTAATAACCTGCGACGGTCACTTTTGAGATTCTAGTAAATGCCATTCGTCTGTCAATGCTCCCGCGTTTTTCAGAGTTCGTAACATGACATCCTTCAGGGACCTGCTCTACACTGTGACATCGTTTACCTGACAACATCTTCGGTTTTTCCCCTGTAACGCTCCGGACCATCTACACAGGTCGACTAGTCCTGCAATGCCTTCAGCAGCAACCGCCTGTACGCCAAATTAAGAGAAATGCGTGTTCCATCAATCCAGTCTGCCTTTCCTCGTGTACATCATCTCCGGACCGAGGCCTGCAAATGGAACCCCACTAAGCAGTCTGCTATCCTGCAATGGCCACCGACCTGTTGGAACTCCGAGCCATACAACGTTTTTATGGCTTTGCCAATTACTATCGCAGTTTATATCCCACTTCTCTACACTGGTGGCGCCTATGGTGGCACTCACCATGAAGAAGGCAATCCCAATTTGTCCACAGCAGGCCGAAAGAGCCTTCTCGATTTGAAGTACAGCCTTTGCTTCCGCACCTATTTTGTCACGCCCGACCCAGAGAAGCCTTTCTCCCTGGAGGTGGATGCCTCTTCGGTGGGGGCCGAGCTGTCCTTACTCAAAGGGTCCCAAGGGGAAAGACCATCACCTGCTGGTTTCTTCTCGCAATAACTTCTCGCGGCTGTAGAGTAACTATGCAATTGGGGGACCGAGAATTACTCCGCTATCAAGCATGGCCCTGAGAGTGGCGGCATCTTCCTTGAGGGTGCTTTCGTCCCCCCCCCCCCCCCCACCCCCCCCCCCCCCCCCCCCCCCCAAATTCACCTTCGAGGTATATACGGAATCACAAAAACCTTCAGTATCTTCAGTCGCCACGACTCAAGTCCTTGGCAAGCACGGTGGTCTCTTTTTTTTCTAGATTTAACATTCCGAATCCATTTTCGCCAGCCTAAAAGAACATCAGGCGATTGCTTTATTTCCCCCCCCTCTCTCGCGCAACTGACATCACTGAGAGGATCCGCAGCCCCAACACATTATACCTCCGGAATGCCTGAACCAAGCCACCGGTCCCTCCTTCGGCAGATACCTCCTGGCAAGACCTACGTCGGTCCGTCGCTGCCCGGAATACTGAATTGGGGACATTGCTCCTTTGATGGCAGGACATCCTGGGGCCCGAAGATCGTTCCAATTGAATCTCTCGTTTCTACTGGTGGCCAGGGCTGGGCTAAAGATATTAACGGTCTTCGTGGATGCCTGTGGCTACTTGTGCCCTGAATAAGGTATCCGCCGCCACATCCTTCCGGGCTGCTGCTACCCCTGCCTACCCCAGTAACTACATGGTCCCATGTGGCGATGGATTTCACACCGACCGTTCCATCCTCTAGGTAACACCGCGATCTGGGTCCATTACGATAGGTTTTCTAAGATGTCGCACTTCGTCCCACAGCCTGGTTACCTTCCGCACCAACGTCTTGCCTCCTTTTCTTTATTCACGTATTCCGCCTGCACGGTCTGCCCCAGCCACATCGTTTCTGATCGTGGGGTGCATTCGTGTCTCAGTATGCTGGCACGCACTCTACTCCCGATTGTCAGGTGAAGTTAGACTTCTCTTCGTCTTACCATTCCCGCAATCTAACGCCTAGGAAGAGAGGTTCAATCAGAATTCTGGGCACTACTTACGTCATTTTGTTTCTGCCCGCCAGGATGATTGGGCCAACCTCCTACCCTGGGCCGAATTTTTCATACAACTCGATTGACCTCCGGGGCTTCAGGCGCGTCTCCCTCTTAATTGTATATGGCCGGCATCCCCGCCCTCCTCTCCCTCTGGCCCTCCTCCTCCGAGGTCCCTCTGTGAATGCCTTGGTCCACGACTTATCTGGCATTTGGGAGCAGACTCGTTTGTCCATGCAGCCTGTGCTGCTGCCCTTTGTTTAGTGTTAGTTTTTGTAATTTTTTGGTTTTCCTTACCAAATTTAATTGTACCTAATAAAAAAGAAAACACAAACGAAAAATATTTTATTACTTTAATAGAATACTATAACTTTATAAATAAATATAAACCCAAATCCCCAAAAAACATCCGGCACCTTCCTGCCTCCATAGGCGCCCGGTTACCACCCATATGTCACCGGGAGACACGGTCTGGCTGTCCGCCCAATAATGTCCGTGTAACCAAATCCCCAGCAACAAGCTAAGGACCTGCGCTACCTTGGGACCCTTATGGAAATCCTGAACGTAAATAGAAACCAGTACAATAAGCACCGACTCCCACCCTCCATGCGACCTAATTCTTTTCCATGGTGACCCTCCAGAAGCCCGTCGTGTTTGAACCGCTTCTCCAGAAAAGTTGCCCCCCCCTCTCCAGATGTCTGATAGCCTCCCTAACATAATTTACTGTCAAAAGAGATCTTGGGCTATGTAAAGTCTTTAGGTGTAAACGGCACTTCCTGGATTATTGGGAGGGATTTTGGTCCGAGGAGAGATCATTTGGGAGCCTGAGGAGAACATTCCCTGGACCGCGGTCTCGTAAATGAGGTTCCTCCGAACCAGAAAGAGGGAGCCCTGGGGGGGCACTGCGTCACAATTGGTCCCGACAGCCCCTCGCCCGGGCCTGCGGCGCACTCGTGCCTCCTCCCTTTGGGTCCCGGTGGCAACTGCCGTCCACGTTCGGGTCCCCGGCCCTTCCCCCTACCAGAATGCGCTCCCGCGTCCTCCCGTCCTCCTGGCTGGCCCGGTATTCGCCTGCCCAGCGCGCCGCTCTCGTGGATTTAAAAGGCCAGTACGCCCCATTATTGTTAAGGCTGGCAGGTGACCCTATTTAACCTCCTTCCTTCCTGTCACCTTGCCGATCTTAGTGCCGTACTGCCTTTTATAAGAAAGCGTCTTACGCCTCGTTGCTGTCGTCCGTTTGTACCGAACCTTTACGCTTCAGTTTCCTCGACCACGAACCTTTGCCGCCTGTTTCCTGACCTCCTGCCTGTCCCCGACTTCGCCTACTCCTCACGATTTTGTACCCGCACTGCCTTGGCGCCACCGCAAGCAAGTCACACCAGTGGGGCGAGCCTGGGTAGTTCATCACCGCAGCAAGTCCATCCCGCTTTGCGAGCGGGCTCTGGTGAAAAACCGGGTTCACTTAGATTCCCCCCCTGGTACGGCTTACACCACCGCTTGCGGTGGTCCAGTGGATCCACTACCAGAATCCGTTACACGTAAGAAGCATTTCAAGGTCCTGGAGTGGCCGAACGAGTCTCCAGACCTGAACCCAATTGGAAGTCTTTGGAGATTGCTAAAACTCAATGTAGCCCAGCGGCAGCCCCGAAACCTGAAAGACCTGGAGAAGATCTGTGTGGAGGAGTGGACCAAAATATCTGCTGCAGTGTGAGTAAACTGGGTCAAGAACTACAGGAAACGTCCGACCTCAAATACTTATTTCATGCAATAAAATGATAATTAATTATTTAAAAATCATACAATTTTTAGATTCTGTCCCTCACAGTTGAAGTGAACCGACAATATAAATGACAGATCTCTCCATTCTCTGTAGGTGGGAAAACTTGCAGAATCACCTGTGTATTAAATACTTGTTTCATACTATAAAATGCAAATTAATTATTTTAAAATCAAACGATCGCCAGTGTGTCAGTTCTTTTTTTCCCCACTGTATGTTCTGTCAAACATTAATTGTGGATACTATTACATGAATCTATAGGTATGTATGGTTGGTACTTTCCCATGCTGGACTCTCGCAGGCACTTTTTGGTGCAAACAAAAATTCTTAATTTTGTTAGTTAGAGGCACAATATTCTTGGTCACTCATTTGGATTAGTTTTCTGCTTATTTTCCTTTCGTCTTCATTTTTTTCTTATTTTTGGTGACATTTCAGAGACTTTGGAACCAGTTATTTGTTTTCAATAGAGTTTTAGGGCAACATGCATGAACGGGGCTGCGCCAGAATTCTGGGGTCCTTTCAGCCCAAAAACTGGCGAAGCCCTGTTCTCTAGATGTATAACCAGGCGCACTCCAAAATTAGGCACAATATCGGGTCGCCCGTGGCACTTTGTAATGCGCCTAAGATCGGGGGGCATGCTGGAGGCAGGTCGCACTACAACCATACGATTCTAAACATTTATGACTGGAGGATGGCAAAACTGGGAGCAAAACATTTAGAACAAGTTAAAAGTGGTTTACCTGAGCCAGAAGTGTCACTTTGTAGCTAGAAAGCGCTAAATCTATGACCCACAGTAGAACAGGTTCATAGATTCAGGCACATTACACGCTACTAATGTGCGCAAAAAAAATGGCGCCTGGGCGCTAAAAATTATATATGTCGCCCATAGTCTCTGCCTTATATAGGTGCCAATATAAAAAAAGCCTAAAAGAAATGTCAGGGTTGTTGCATTTTGTTCACCCCACCTTCTGAAATGGAATAAAAAGTGACGCAAAAGGTTTTACATAACCCACAACGATGCCAATGAGGACTACAACTCACCTTACAAAAACACTTCATCTATGTAAAAATAAGGCAGCAACATAAAATAAATTTTTTAAGTATTATTATTGTACAAAAAAGCTAAAACATAGTATGGCAGCGCGACCTTAGTTGGTCACATGTATCTGCCACCCAGTGGAGTACAGCAGGTATCCTGCTACAGACGCGCCATCGAGGACCTGGTCTCGATGGGGGAAGCCAGCTATTTTGTGTCAGTAGCCGTAGATGGCTGATGCATGTACCTAGAATGGCTGATAGCCAGCTATTATAGGCTGTCTTTTCCCGGAATGGCTATAGTGTTGGGTGGGTGGCCGTTCCTGTGTTCCAGGACAGGCTTTTGGAAGGTCCCTGGTGGCCTATAAAAAGCCTGGTGCTGTGTATGCAGTGCTGCCAAGGTTGGAGCAAAGCAGAGCTGGTAAAAGGGCTCTGATCCACAGACTACAGAAAGCCTATATTGGGTACAGTGACTGTACGATATTGGTAGTCCTGGACTGTAGGTCCAGACCATGTTAGAGAGGGTCAAACTTTATGTGTGAAGTTGTGGGCCAGGCGACCTAAGTTTTTGTCTATGTTTGGTTTGTGCCTAAATAAAACTGGAAGAGGTCAGTTGAACCAAATTGTGTGGCCCGTGTGACGTACGTGCCACAACTGTCTCACAAAGGACGGTGATCTGTGAGTTAATGCCCCCAGGACTGTCCAAGATGGCGTCCAAGCGCAAGTGAGATCCTTCAATAGATTAACCATATAAATTGGCATCGCTGTCATTGTACCGACACAGAGGATATGGGGAAAGAGGTGAAAAAAATAGTGGAATTGCTGTTATATCCCCTCAATGGGCTAGTCATTATGGGGTTCATCAGAATTCCGGACCTGAAAACACAGATTTCTTCATGATTTGTCTCTGTTTTTAGGATATGGTTTCTGAAGCCTCGTTTTACCTCTTCAATGCCACCGAGAGGAGATTCTTCTACAGAGAGGTAAAGATTTTGGTACCAAGCACCTGGCGATCATTTGGTTTTCAGAGGCCTCGATATGAAGAACATCAACAGGTATTTGCTATTATTTTTATCCCTTCCCTTTTGCTGTATTTCTCTTATTATATAATGTCCTCAAGATACAATATTTCCAGCAGACAATGCTTTTTCCTGGGACATTGTATCATGAAGCCGCACTCCCCATACAATGTCCCAGACACTGCTGATCTGCGGCAGATGTGATTGATGGAAGAACCAACCAATAATCAGGAACATTGTACTTTTAAAACCTCTGTATTAGTACAGTGTATGCAGTGATTGGGGGTCTATAGCTCCTCTCTACAGTACAGTGCAGTATTACATGTCCTGTACTGCTCTTACATGTATTAGTGAGGTGTATGCAGTGATTGGTGGTCTATAGCGCCTCTCTACAGTACAGAGTAGTACTACATGTCCTGTGCTGCTCTTACATGTATTAGTGAGGTGTATGCAGTGATTGGCAGTCTATAGCACCTCTCTATAGTACAGTGCAGTACTACATGTCCTGTACTGCTCTTACATGTATTAGTGAGGTTCATGCAGTGATTGGTGGTCTATAGCGCCTCTCTACAGTACAGTGCGGTACTACATGTCCTGCACTGCTCTTACATGTATCAGGATGAGCGGCTCCTTTGGGCATCAGGTAAGGACCCCATTTTCTGGTCCATTGTGTATAACGCCCAATACCCAAAGAAGATTCTGTCATAAAAAGTGATTCCCAGCTTCCAGCAGCTTCTCCTGATGTTTCATGAAAGGATGCACTTTATGTGGATAGATATTCATTTTCTTTAATCTCCATTTTTGCATCATGCTGGGGACATTGAGGAGCTTGGAATCAATTCCCAGTTTTCTATAGTGCCACGGTTCCATTATGCAATAGTCTTCCTGGAATCAATATATATTGTATGTTGAGGACCACTGTACAGTATACTGTATATAAGTAATGCCCCATAAACTAAGTACACAAATAATAGGTGCAATTGCAGACCTCAGTGCTTCTATCATCCCAGCCCTCACCCATCTCTTTAACCTATCACTAACCTCTGCCATCTTCCCTTCCGCCTTTAAACATGCTACTATCACTCCAATCCTCAAAAAATCAACCCTTGACCCCTCCTATCGCCCCATCTCACTGCTCCCTTTTGCTTCCAAACTCCTCGAGCAGCACGTCTATCTTCAGCTGTCCTCCCACCTCTCCTCCAACTCTCTTCTTGACCCACTACAATCTGGTTTCCGACCCCACCACTCTACCGAAACCGCCCTAACCAAGGTCACTAATGACCTAGTAACTGCTAAAGCCTCATGCCACTACTCTGTGCTCCTCCTCTTAGACCTGTCCTCTGCCTTTGACACTGTCGACCATTCCCTCCTGCTACACATCCTCTCCTCCCTCGGCATCACGGACTTGGCCCTTTCCTGGATCTCCTCGTACCTCACTGATCGGACTGTCAGCGTGTCTCATTCTCGCTCCACCTCCTCCCCCCGGCCTCTCTGGTGGTGTCCCTCAGGGGTCAGTACTGGGTCCTTTACTCTTCTCTCTCTACACTCTTGGCCTCGGTCAGCTCATAGCCTCACACGGCTTTCATTACCACCTGTAGCTGACGATACCCAACTCTACATCCCCGGGCCCCAGATGTCACTTCTCTACTCTCCCGGATCCCTGACTGTCTGTCCTTCATTTCCTCCTTCTTTTCTCACTCTCCTAAACTAAATGTGGAGAAAAACAGAGCTCATCATCTTCCCACCGTCCAACTCAAACCCTGCCCCTGACTCTCTATCTCAGTAAATTTGGCTCTACACTCTCAACCTTTCCGAAGTCCGCTGCCTTGGGGTAATCCTAGACAACCGCTCTTATTTTTTAAAACCACAACATCCAAACCCTTACCTCTGCTGCCGCCCCATTTTTGAAAAACATCTCTCCGCATCCGCTCATTCCTCGGCTATGACACTACAAAAATGCTGGTCCATGCCCTCGTCATCTCCCGCCTAGATACTGCAACATCCCTTCTCTGTGGCCTCCCAGCTAGCCCCCCCTCGCTCCCCTCCAATCCATCCTTAACTCTGCTGTCCATCTTATCCACCTCTCTCCTCGCTACTCCTCTGCCTCTCCCCTCTGCCGTTCCCTAAACTGGCGACCCACTGCCCAGAGAATTCATTTCAAGTTGCTAACCATGACCTAGAAAGCTCTCCATGACCTCTCCCCTCCATACATCTCTGCCCTAATTTCCAAATATCTCCCCTCACGCAACCTCCGCTCCTCAAGACTTTTTCTCCCGGCTCTCCCCCTTTTCAGCTCCTCACACAACCATCTCCAAGACTTCTCCCTGCTTCACCCACACTCTGGAACACATCTGCCCAACACATCAGACTCTCCTCCACTTTCACCAGCTTCAAAAGCAAAAACCTGAAACCAATCTCTTCAGGCTTGCCTATAACCTACACTAACCTTGTTTGTCACTACTTCCTCCACAACATGTCCCGCCCCTCACCTCCTTCTCTTTCCCCCTCCTTGTAGATTGTAAGCCCTTGCGGGTCGGGTCCTCTCTCCCTCTGTTGTGCCAATTGTCATTACTCACTTACCAGTGTACTCGTTTGACTTATGTTATGTATGTAACCCCCTCGAATGTACAGCGCCCTGGAATCAATGGCGCTCTAAAATAAATAATAATAATAATAATAATTTAATCTGTTTTTCTACGCATTTTCTACAGTTAGCACTATTATAAGGAGACTGTTTTGAAGTGAAATTTGTACATAGTACAGTAGTATAATATATTTACTGAGACAATATCAGACTGGGGTATCTGGGGACCCCCCCAGTGACCTTAATTTCCAGGAGCCCACCAGCGAAGTTGATTCTTGGGGCCCACCAGTGGAGTTGAATCTTGGATCCCACCAGTGGAGTTGAATCTTGGATCCCACCAGTGGAGTTGATTCTTGGGGCTCACTAGTGGAGTTGATTCTTGGGGGCGACCAGTAGAGTTGATTCATAGGGCCCACCAGTAGAGTTGAGTCTTGGATCCCACCAGTGAAGTTGATTCTTGGGGGCGACCAGTAGAGTTGATTCATAAAGCCCACCAGTAGAGTTGAATCTTGGATCCTACCAGTGGAGTTGATGCTTGGATTCCACCAGTGGAGTTGATTCTTGGGGCCACCAGTGGAGTTGATTCTTGGATACCACCAGTGGAGTTGATTCTTGGGGCCACCAGTAGAGTTGAATCTTGGATCCCACCAGTGGAGTTGATTCTTGGATTCCACCAGTGGAGTTGACTGTTGGGGCCCTCCAGTGGAGTTGATTCTTGGAGCCCACCAGTGGAGTTGATTCTTGGATTCCACCAGTGGAGTTGATTCTTGGGGCCCTCCAGTGGAGTTGATTCTTGGGGCCCTCCAGTGGAGCTGATTCTTGAGACCCACCAGTGGAGTTGATTCTTGGATTCCACCAGTGGAGTTGATTCTTGGGGCCCTCCAGTGGAGCTGATTCTTGAGGCCCACCAGTGGAGCTGATTCTTGAGACCCACCAGTGGAGTTGATTCTTGAGGCCCTCCAGTGGAGTTGATTCTTGAGGCCCACCAGTGGAGCTGATTCTTGAGGCCCACCAGTGGAGATGATTCTTGGAGCCCACCAGTGGAGTTGATTCTTGGGGTTCTACATTTGAGTTGATTCTGGGGGCTCACCTTACAGCTACTGTAGATGACTGTACATACTTCATATAACTCTTGCTTTCTGACTCTTTTCTTCCTTTCTCCCTGTTAATGCAGCCCTAGCACCTTCATGCCCATAGTCACACCATGGGTTTTTCCTATTCCAAAATGGGAGGTGTAGCTCATCCCCAATTCAGTGCAGAATATTGTTTTGTGATTTAGTTACAACTTTTACCACCTTACTTTTAAGGCAAGTGTGATAATCAGCAGCCCCAACGTCAATCATGGAAACGATCCATACACCTTACATTACAAAGGATGTGGAGACAAAGGAAAATACATCCATTTTACACCGGAATTTTTAATGGATGAAAACCTCCTTCCAGTTTATGGGCCAAGAGGTAAGAATCTTATGACATTCATTACAAGGATTTCCACACAGTGCTTTGTATCTGGATATTTTTCACTATGGAAGGGATCACAAGAGTTTATTGTATACAGTGGTGCTTGAAAGTTTGTGAACTCTTCAGGAATTTCTATATTTCTGCATTCATTTGGCCTAAAACTACTTCCTAAAAGTAGAGGAACCAAATCAAACATAGTAGACTTGGTTATTTATTGAGAAAATTGATCCAATATCTCATATCTGTGGGTGGTAAAAGTATGTGAACCCTTGGAATTAGCAAATAATTTAAGGTGTAATTAGAGTCTGGTGTTTTCAGTCAATTGGAGGACAAGAGGGTGAAAGGGGGAACTGGTTTATTTAACACCTTAAGGCCTCGTTCACACGGCTTATTTGGGAGCAGATTGGAGCCGTACTGCGCGCCGGATTTGCGCTGCAGTACGGCTCCAATCCGTCCCAGTAATTACGGTAATCCACAGTTCTCATAGAGAACTATGGATTCCGTCTCTCCTCCCCGCTCTGCGAAACTGGCAAGCGGGGAGAAAGTGACATGTGAATTATTTACGGCGCGTAATCGCCGTATATAATGACGGTCTATTGCCCCGCCCCGCTGCACGGCTGCCGGCGTAATTGCGGGGCGAAATCCGTCCCCACAATTACGCCGGCAATAAGCCATGTGAACCGGGCCTAAGGACTCAGTTTTGACCTCCATGACAGAGCCCCATATTTGAGATCTAACATGTGTCACTTTACGTGAGAATAACTTTTTGATACTTTTACCTATCCATGTGATTGAGGGATTGTTTGTGCTTTAAGTTTGTAAGAAATTTTGATCCTTAAAATCCTTGTTTATTTGTGAAAAATATCAAAATATCGTGAAAATGTAGAAAAATTTGTCATTTTCAAATCTCAAAAATTTCTGTGTGACTGATGACATCACCCGCCTGTGCCGAGAAGATGGAGGAGAGCGCGTAGGAGGCGGAGCAGCGGGTATCGAGGTAAGTGGTTGTTTTTTGTTTTAAAACCCAGCCTATAGCTGTCTATAGCCTGCCTAGGGGGACTTTACCTGCCTATAACGACCTATACCTGCCTATAATACCTAGAGGGGACTTTAAAACCTGCCTATAACCTACCTAGGGGGACCTATACTGCCATAATGACCTATACCTGCCTATAACCTGCCTAGGGGGACCTATACCTTGCCTATAACCTGCCTATGGGGGCAATTACCTGCCTATAGCCTGCCTTTGGGGACATATAGCTGCCTATACGTGCCTATAACGACCTATACCTGCCTATAGGGGACATTAAACTGCCTATATCTGCCTATGGGGGACATTAAACTGCATATACCAGCCTATATCTGCCTATGGGGGACATTAAACTGCCTATGTAATTTTATTGGTATCTATTTTTATTTTTAAAATTCACCTGTAGCCGCTGCGTTTTCCACCCTAGCCTTATACTGGAGTCAATAAGCTTTCCCGGTTTTTGTGGCAAAAGTAGGTGCCTCGGCTTATACTCGGGTCGGCCTATACTCAAGTATATGCGGTATTTAACATTTTATAGGAAGTTAGGAAGCTTACAAATTTTTCAAATTTCAAGAAACAAACATATTTTTTTAGGGACTACTTCAATTTAGATATGAAATTGAGGGGCCTGTATGTTAGCCACCCCCATAAATCACCCCATTTAAGAAACTACATCCTTCAAGGTATTTCAAATAGTACTTAAAAAGTCTATTTATTCTTTAGGTGTTTCACAGGAATTTAAGAAGAATGGAGGTAAAATCTCAAAATGTATTTTTTTTTTGCAGAATTTCAATGCTAATCCATAATTTTTGGGAAATTAGTATAGAAATATATCACATGTGGCCCTAGTTTGTTATGTTGCTCAATCAATGGCCTCAGAATTGAAGGAGCAACTACGGGATTTTGGAACTACCGTTTTATTACAATATTTTGTAGGTACCATATCAGGTTTGCTGACACCTAGAGGTGCTAAAACCATGCCTAAAAAAGACCCCATTATAGAAACTTCACCCCTCAAGGAATTCATCAAGGGGTGTAATGGGTATATAATGAGCACATTGACCCCACAGGTGTTTCTTGGAAAATTTGTCATGGTCACAGGTAACGGAAGAGAAAAAGCACCCCAAAACCTATAGCCCTATATCTCCTATGTGTGGCAATGCCCCATATGTGTCCTTAAAAGTACATTGGGATGCGTGGTGGGACTCAGAAGGGAAAGAGTGCGATTTGTCTTTTTATGCACAGATTTTGCTGGAATGGGTGGAGGCCCTCATGTTGCATTAGCAGAGCCCTCGGGTTCCAGAATAGAGTGAATTGCCCAAAAGTGACTCCATTTTCGAAAGTACACTCCTCAATGAATTCATCTAGGGGTATAGTGTGCATTTTTATCTCACCGGCATCTCAAAGAAATTTTTAGACCTGGGTAGTAAAAATGGAAAAATAAATCTTTCCAATAAATTACACTTTTTATCCCAAATTTTTCATTTTCTCAAGGAATGCTGGATAAAAAGCATACTAAAACCTGATGCCCAATTTATCCGGTGTGTGACTATATACCATATGTGGTCATAAAGTTCATATGTGGGAGGTCAGGGGCGTAACTTTGGTTCAAAAAGTGGGGAGGAACAATTTTCCCTCTCATCCCCTATCTTTTCCATTGCCTCCCCTTCCCCTCGCCTTTCCCTTTTTACTTCCCCTCCCTTTCCCCTTTTCTCCCCCCCTTTTCCCTTTCAATGAAGGGGGCCCCCCCAACCCAGCTAGGTGGTCCGGGGGGCGCTGTGAGCCTTTCCCCCCCCAGGGTCCAGGCGGGTCCTTTTGGCAAACCCCTTTTTGGTTTCAATCCTTTAAAGGGTTTTGAGGGTTCTTAATAATGAAGTTTAGAGCCGGGGTGGGACTAAAAAAATCGCCTGGCAATTTAAACCCAAACCCGCCCCCACCTTTAATTTTACCCTCTAGATAAAAAAAAATAAAAAATGTTTTGCCCAATTTCAGCCAAAAATTTTACTTAAAACACTCCCCTCCCCTTTACTACTCATTAAAAAATTTTTTAACCCCAAAAAAGAATGGGGGGAAAATAAAAAAAAAAACCAAAACTCACTGTTCCCCTAGGAATCAAATTTGTCACATTTTTGTACCCCCAAAAAGTATTTGATTGATACCTACACCAGAAATGACATCATTTACTGCCCCCCAGAAATGAATTATATTACAAAAGGAAAATTTTAGAAAAAACATTTTCTAACTGAAACCCTTTGAAATGAATTGCACATGTTACTCAAGATTTTTAAAATTTAATTTTACTGTACCTCAAAAATTTATTTCTTACACATGAAAACCCAGGAAAAAGGAAATTTCATTACCCTTGTAATCCGAAATATATTAAAAACCCCAAAAATTACCCCCCCGAGATTACATTTCACCTTTCCCCAGAGGGGGACCTTACACACCGTACCCCAGAAGGAAAATTTCATTAAACACCATACCCCCGAGTTACTTTTCCCAAACCTTTCCCCAAAAAAATTTTCATTATATTTACCCCAGAGATTTTCATTACCCCCATACCCCCCGAGATTTTCAAATTTCAACCCCTTTTACAACCCGGGGGGGATTTTTTACTTTTTTGTCCCCGAAATTTTACAATTTCCCCTGTTACAAAAGAGAAAATTTACATAAACCACACTGGGACCCCCAGAGATTAAATTTCCACCGTACCCCAGGATTCATTACCACCGTACCCCAGATATTAAAATACACACTGTACCCAGTAATTACATTTTCCCCTGTACCCCCGAGATTACATTTAAACCTTTCCCAAAATTACATTACTCACTTTTTAAACCCCGTATTAATTAATCCCTGTACTCCCGAGATTACCCAATTTTTTCCCCCTGTTTCCCAAGAGATTTACATTACACCATACCCCAGAGATTATTAATTTTAAACTGTACCCCCCGAGGTTACATTACACACTGTACAACAAAGATTATATTACACTTTTCAGAGGGTTACAATTTTCACTGTTCGCCAGGGAATTTTTTTACATTTCACACGTACCCCCGAGATTATTACAATTTAAATGTACCCCAGGACTAACTACATTAGAAAAAGGGGACCCCCGAAATTGTGTGTGTGTATTAAATTTTCAAATAAATTTAACACAAAACACACTACAATTAGGGTTCATTCAATGACGGTTTTTTTTTTTGCACCCGACGGGGTTTTGTTGTTTAAAATTCAGCACGGAAAACAGAAATTCCCATGAGCAAACGAACCCCGGCTGCCCGAGGCAGATTTCTGCCCCCCTATTAAAAAACCCCTTTAATCATTATTTGGGAGGCGCTTGGGCAAATATGTGGCGAAAATAATCAAATTAAAAAACAGTGTTTTTCTAAACAACAAAAAACGATTTTTCATAGGTTTTTTTTTGTAAATTTAAATTTGCTGCTGGATTTTTGGGCGGGCCCCTTTTCCCGGGGGCAGGGTCCCGCTTTTAATCCGCCCCGGAATCAGCATTCATGTTTCTGCTTTAATTTACCCTTAAGGTTTGTTAAAAGGCGTACAGCGCGGGTTTTTACTGTGCACTTTGCTAATGCCAGGGGGGTTTTAGAAAGTACACCCTGGGCCGTCCCCTTCTAAAAAGCTTGGGGCCGGGGCCCTTTTACTTTCTTTTTCCCCGGGGCAAAAGTGCAGGGGAAAAAGTGACCTTTCTGAAACATGGCTGTTCTTATTTTAAACATCTCCCTTTACGTACATACCCCTTTCTACTTTCCAACCAAAAGCCTGGGGGCCTTTTCCCCTCCCTTTCCGGTTTCTCCCGTAGTTGGGGCAGTTGGCTTAAAAGCTTCTCTTCTTTTCTGATGAGGGCTGGCATAAAGGAAAATGGTATAAATGGGAGGGGGAAAAATACAGCCCCCGATTTTTTTGGGGGTTTTGGGACTGTGAGCAGGTTTTGATTGGTGAAGCGCCCCTTTCTGACTCCTGCTCCACCAATCAGCGCCCTCTCCCCTCTGAAATGACCTTGAGGCCCGCCACCTTCTCTTTCCCCCCAAAATAAAAAAGAAAAATAGGAAGCAAAGGGTTTTTTTTTTTTCCCCCTCTGTGCTTCTCTCCCCACTTACCCCCCCCCCTTTTTTATGCTTTCATATGAATTATTTTTTTTTATTGGTGGCTTAAAAAGTGGGGGGGAAACCGGGCCCCCCCCAGAAAAAAGGGGGGGGGGTCAGTCCCCCCCGTAACCCCCTAAAGTTTTCCCCTTTTGTGTAGGGGTCATGCATTTAGGGACGGGACTAGAAAAGGAGACCCGGGGTTAGCCTAGGGCGCCCTACCCCCTTTCCTGCCTCTAGGGGGCGCAGGAAGGGCAAAACCGGCTCCATACATTTTCCGGGGCTGGGTGTTAGTCCAGCCAGGTGTTTCAGCCCGAAGGGGGTTGGGAAGGAATTAAATTGGGGGGGGGTTTTGAGAGGAGGGGGTATAGTTTTAGGGGGAAAGGGGGGTTATTTAATTTTTTTGGGGGGTTATTGTGAGAGGGGGGGTGGGGGGGGAGAGGGGGAAAAAGGGGGGTTATAGGTGAGGTTTTTTTTGGGGTTTAAAAAGGGGGAAAAGGGGGGGGGGTTTTTAGGGAAAGGGGGGGGGGTTTTAGTGAGAGGAGGGGGGTTTTAGGGGAGGGGGGGGGGGGGTTTTTTGGGAAAAAAGGGGGGGTTTATGTGAGGAGGGGGGGTTTTTTTGAGAGGAGGGGGTTTTTAGTGAGAGGAGGGGGGTTATAGTGAGAAGCGGGGGTTATAGTGAAGGGGGGGGGGTTATAGTGAGGGGGGGGGGGTTATAGTGAGGGGGGGGGTTATAGGGGGAAAAGGAGGGGGGGTTTTTTAGTGAGAGGGGGGGGTTTAAATGAGGGGGGGGTTTATTGTGAGGGGGGGGTTATAGTGAGAGGAGGGGGGGGTTTATTGTGAGAAGGGGGGGGGTTTTATTTAGAGGAGGGGTTAAAAGTGAGAGGAGGGGGGGTTTTAGTGAGAGGAGGGGGGGTTTTAAAGGGGGGGAGGGGGGGTTTAGTGAGGGGGAGGGGGGTTTTAATTTTAGTTTAGAGGGGGGGTTATAGTGAGAAGGGGGGGGTTATAGTGAGAGGAGGGGGGGTTTAGTGGGGATGAGGGGGGATTTTTAGTGGGGAGGAGGGTGTTTTAGTGAGAGGAGGGGGGGTTATAGTGGAGAAAGGGGGGGGGGTTTTTAGTGAGAGGAGGGGGGTTTTAGTGGGAGGAGGGGGGGGTTTTGGGGGTGGAGGGGGGTTATAGTGAGAAAAGGGGGGTTATAGTGAGAGGAGGGGGGTTATAGTGAGAAGGGGGGGTTATAGTGAGAAGGGGGGGGGGGGGGTTATAGTGGGGGGGGAGGGTTTTTGGGGGGGGGTTTTAGTGGAGGGGGGGGTTATAGTGGGAGGAGGGGGTTTTAGTGAGGGAGGGGGGTTATAGTGAGAGGAGGGGGGGGTTATAGTGAGAGGGGGGGGTTATAGTGAGAGGAGGGGGGTTATAGTGAGAGGGGGGGGGGGTTATAGTGAGAGGAGGGGGGGTTATAGGAGGGGGGTTAAGTTTGGGGGGGGGGTTTTTTAGTGAGAGGGGGGGGTTATAGTGAGAGGGGGGGTTATAGTGAGAGGAGGGGGGGTTTTTGAGAGGAGGGGGGGGTTATTGTGAGAGGAGGGGGGGTTTTAGTGGGGGGAGGGGGGTATTGTGAGAGGAGGGTTTTATAGTGAGAGGAGGGGGTTATAGTGAGGGGGGGGGGGGTTAAAAGTGAGGGGGGGGGGTTTTAGTGAAAAGGAGGGGGGGGTTTTAAGTGAGGGGGAAATTGGGGGGGTTTATAGTGTGAGGAGGGGGGTTTTTAGTGGAGGAGGGGGGGGTTTTTTGGTGGGGAGGGGGATATTGTGAGAGGAGGGCGCTTTAGTGAGAGGAGGGGGTTATAGTGGGGGGGGGGGTTTTAGTGGGGGAGGGGGGAAGAGGGGGGGGGGTTATAGGTGAGGGGGGGGGGTTTTAGTGAGGGAGGGGGTTTAGTGAGAAAATGAGAAAGGGGGGGGTTTTAGGGGAGAGGGGGGGGGTTTTATAGTGGAGGAGGGGGGGGGTTTTTTTGTGAAAAGGGGGGGGTTTTATTAAAAGGGGTTTTTTTTGGGGAGGGGGGTTATAGTGTGAGGAGGGGGTTTTTAAATGAGAGGGGGGGGTTATAGTGGGGAGGGGGTGTTAGTTGGGGGAGGGGTGAGAGGGGGGGGGGTTTTAGTGAGGGGAGGGGGGTTATAGTGAGAGGGGGGGGGGTTATAGTGGAAAAGGGGGGGTTTTAGTGGAAGGGGTGGTTTTTTGTGAGAGGAGGGGGGTTTTTAAGTAGGGGAGGGGGGTTTGGTTTTAGGGGGAGGAAAGGGGGGGTTTTGTGAGAAAAGGGGGGGGTTATAGGGGAGAGGGGGGGTTTATAGTGAGAGGGGGGGGGTTATAGTGAGAGGGGGGGTTATATTGAGGGGGGGGGGTTTTTAGTGAGAAGGGGGGGGGGGTTATAGTGGGGAGGGGGAAGGGGTTTTGTGAGAGGAGGGGGGGTTATAGTGGGGAGGGGGGGGGGGTGATAGGGAGAGGAGGGGTTTTTAGTGAGAGGGGGGGGGTTATAGAGGGGGGGGGGGTTATAGTGAGAGGGGGGGGGTTTTTAGTGAGAGGGGGGGGGTTTTAGTGGGAGAGGGGGGGGGTTTTAAATGAGGGGGAGGGGGTCTCTAGGGAGAGGGGGGGGGTTATAGTGAGAGGAGGGGGGGATAGTGAGAGGGGGGGGGGGTTATGGGGAGAGGAGGGCGGGGGTTTTAGTGAGAGGAGGGGGTTTTAGTTTTAGAGGGGGGGGGGGTTTTTAGTGAGGGGGGGGGGGGGTTTATGTGAGAAAAGGGGGGGTTTTTTAGTGAGAGGAGGGGGGGTTTTAGTGGGGAGGAGGGGGGGTTTTTGTTGAGAGGGGGGGGTTATATTTGGGTAGGGGGGGTTTTTTTAAGGGGGAGGGGGGGAGGAGGGGGGGGATATGAGGGAGGGGGGGGTTTTAAATGGGGAGGAGGGGGGGGTTTTAGAGAAAAGGGGGGGGGGTTTTAAATGGATGGGAGGGGGGTTATAGTGAGGGAGGGGGGTTGGAGTGAGAGGGGGGGGTTTTAGTGGAGGGGGGGGGGGTTATTGGGGGAGGGGGGGGGTTATAGTGAGGGGGGGGGGTTTAGGGAGGGGGGGTTTTTAAAATGAGAGGAGGGGGGGTTATAGTGAGAGGAGGGGGGGTTATATGGAGAGGAGGGGGGTTATTATAGTGAGAGGAGGGGTTTAAATGAGAGAGGGGGGGGTTATAGGGGGGGGGAGGGGGGGTTTTTTTGTGAGAGGAGGGGGGTTTTAGTGAGAGGGAGGGGTTTTTAGTTTAGGGAGGGGGGTTTTTTAGTGGGGGGGATTGGGGGGGGGGGTTTTAAAATGGGTTTTTGGGGGAGGGGGGTTTTAGTGAGGAAGGGGGGAGGGAGGGGGTTTTTTTGTGGAAAGGGGGGGGTTTTACTGGAAAATTTTGGGGTTTTTGGGGGGAAGGGGGGTTTTTTTTAATTTTTGTTAACCAGGGGGGAAAGGGGAAAGGGGGGTTTTAGTTAGGGGTGGGGGGTTTTTTTTATGTAAATTTTTTTTTGGGGGGGGGGGGGGGGGGGCGCCTTGGGGGGCCCCCCCCCTTTCCCACCCAAAATTTCCTTGTTCCCCGGCCCCGTCATGCATTGTGAAAGATCGTTTAAAAGCAAAGATTTCCCCAATGGAAATTTTGTAAATACCACTACTGCCTGGTCTCAGGCTTCTTCACTATGTCTAAAATGTCATTATCTCTGCAAAGTGGAGAATGATGACATGAGGTTTTGGGCCAAAAACTTCTGGGCGTAGATATCTATCTGGGCCCAAAAAAAAACCTCTACAAAAATCCCAGAGGTAGGACTTTTTAAAAAATAATTATATCAGTCCTTTAGTTTTAAAAAAGGAATCCAGGGGGGACCCAATATTTAAGGATTTTTAAAGGTTTTTAAAAAATTTTTTGGGGCGGGGCCATTTTTGGGTTTAATAGTGTGGGGGGGTTTCCTCTTCTGACATACAGGGGTGTCTACGGGAGGGACCCTCATCACCAGATGGGATGGGGGGACTAACCCCGAAAAAATTTTTTTTGTCCAAACCAATGGCCCAAAACTCTCCCCAGAAGCCCGGAGGGGCATGGGCCTCCGCCGCTGGGGTATTGGGACATTTTATTTTTAGGTGGTGTGTAGAATGAACAGTGGTTACAGAAAATATTCAAACCCCTTTAGTTTTTTCAAGCTTTCTTTCATTGCAGCCATTTGATAAGATCCAAAAAGGTTAATTTTTTTGCTCATATGAACACTCTGCACCCCCCCCTCCATCTTGAAATGGAAAAAAACCGATAAATAATAGATATTTATGCAAATATATTAAAAGCAAGAAAAACGTGTAGACAATCTCACATGTTCATAATAAGTTCAGACCCTTTGCTCATCATTGATTATAAGAGCCCCTTTGAGCAGTCAACAGCCATGAGACTTCTTTTGGAATGATTCACAATGTTTCTCACACCTTTATTTGGTGATCCTCTGCCATTTTCCCTGCAGATCCGTCTCCAGTTCCCTCAGGATGATGTTAACGTTGTGTTGGACGCTATTTTCACATTCTCTTCTCAGAGATGACTCTACTGGTTTTTAGTGTCAGTGCGTCTTCTGACCGTCAAGAATGGTCCCAGAGTTGTTCTTGAAGCGTCTGCTTTGGTATTTTAGGTTTGTGGATCTTAGGGTCAGAGTGTCTTGTTGGAAGATGAACCTTTGGCCCAGTCCCTTGAGTTGCCAGAGCGTCTGGAAGAGCGTGTTAATCATCTTTCATTCAATTGCAACCAGTCGTCTTTCCCCAAGCTGATGCTGAAACATACATGTGTACACTGTGGGGATTGTATTGGGCAGTGAATATCAGTGCCAGTTTACTCCTAGCCGCTTACAATTGAACACCAATAAAGTTCAATCTCATCTCATCAGAACAGAGAATCTAATTCCTCCAAGGTCTGGGAATCCTTCAAAGGGTATTTAGTGCAAACCGTCTGCGCTTTGCCTAAGTTCTTTGTCACTGAGGATAGGGCTTCCGTCTTGCGGCTTCTATATCAATTGCGATCAGTAGGAGCAGGCATTCCGAGCTGCGTCTTTCTATGTCCTTGCACTGATGAGAGGTCTTCCGTCTGCGCTTTCTCCCCCCTATGTCAATGCCCTATAGGAGATGCTTCCGTCTGCTGCCTTTCTAATGTTCTTGCACTGATGATAGGCTTTCCGTCTGCACTTTGCTTATTTCTTGTACTAGGAGACGCTCTGTCTGCGGCTGTACTATGTCATGCACTGAGAGAGAGGCTTACGACAGGTTGCTTCCTAATCTTGCACTGAGGGAGAGGCTTCCGTCGGCAGCTAGTCATATGTCCCGTTGCACTGAGGATAAGGCTTACCGTCTGCAGCTTTCCTATTTCTTGCCACTGAGGAGAGGCTTCCGTCTCGGCTTTTCACTATGTCATGCACTGAGGAGAGGCTTCCGTCTGCACTTGTTCATATGTCGTTATACTAGGATACTCTGTCTGTCTGCGGCTTTCCTATGTCCTTGCACCTGAGGAAGATGCTTCCGTCTGCCGTGCTTTCATATTTCTTGCACTGAGAGATGCTTCCGACTGCGTGCTTTCATATGTCCCTTGCACTGAGGAAGAGGCTTCCGTCTGTGCTTTCCTAGTGTCTTGCCACTGAGGTAGGAGGCTTCCGTTGCGGCTTTCCTATTGTCTTGCACTGAGGAGAGGCTTCCGGTCTGCCGGCTGTTCCTATGTGCTTGCACTGAGGAGAGGCATCATTCTGAGTGTCTTTTCATATTGTCTTGCACTGAGGAGAGCTCCGTGCTGCTGCTTTCAAATGGTCTTGCCCGAGGAAGCTTGTCCGTCCGTGGAGACTCTTCCATAAAGCCCCGACTGGTGGACGGCTGCAGTGATATTTGACTTTGTGTAACAGTTCACCGCATCCCCCGTACTGCACTCTGACTCGCCACAGGTGATCTAGGGGTTCTTCTTTACCTCCCTCTTCACCGTGGCTCTAGCTCCCACGATTTGCTTAGTGTAAGGCTGGACGGCCCCGGTTTAGTAAGAGTTTGGTCGTACCCAAACATCCTTCCATTTAAGTGATTATTGAGGCCGCTGTAGCACTTGAGGACCCTTGAGCTGGCTGCAGAAATTCTTTGCAACCTGCCATAGATCTGTGCCTTGCCAAAAATTGAGTCTCTGAGCCCTTGGGCAGTTTCATAGACCTCATGATTTCTCATGTGAGCTCTTGACATACACTGAAGCTGTGAGGTTCTTTATATAGACAGGTTGTCCTTTCCTAATCAAGTCCAAATCAGTTTTATTAAACGATCAGCTGGTACTCCATTGAGTCTTAAACCATCTCAGAGGAACAAAGGACAATGGACAGCCATGTGAGGAAAAATATGAAGTGCACAGCAATTGGTCTGAATACTTATGACCATTGTGATAAATCCACTTCCTCTTTTTGATAATACATTTATGCAAAAATGAACGACATTTCTATTTATTTCACTTTCAACATGGTGGGGGGGGGTGGGGCAGAGTTTACCTTAATGATCAAAATAAGAACTTACCAAAATACCTGAAAAAAAAAAATGAAAGAAGGTGAGAAAATTTAAGGGTATCTGATATACGTTTCCGTACCCACTGTTAGGTGCTCTAACACTTGTCCTTTGTCTTAGGAGGTGTAAAAGTAAAGCTTTAAACTCAGTGTGGTGGGAATAAACTTTTAGAAATATAGCTATATTCACGAAAATGAAGGCCGACCCGAGTATAAGCCGAGGCACCTACTATTTGCCACAAAAACCGTGAAAGCTTATTGACTCAGAATAAGCCTAGGGTGGAAAATGCATGTGGCTACATGGTGAAGTTTTTAAATAGATACCAATAAAATTAACATAGGCATTTAATGTCCCCCGACAGGCCAGATATATGCTGGTAATAGGCAGTTAGAATGTTCCCCCAAGTCCTATCAGGCATTTTTAATGTCCCACGATTGGCCGATAATATGCCAGTTTACTGTCTCCTAACGGAGTGAATAGGCATAGTATATGCATGTTTAGAAAGTCCGCCATCAGGCAGGGTTATAAGGCGAAAATGTCGTTATCTGTCAGTATAGAGCAGCTATATGTCCCCCAAAGGCAGCTTCCAGGCAGGTTAATATATCCCCCAAAGCAGTATATATTGCGAGGTAAATGTCCCGCCCTAAGACAAGGTTTATATTGTCGTAATAGGCAGGTATAGTACCCACTAACAATCATAGGATGTTATAGGCAGGTATAGGTCCCCCTATGTATGTTATAGGCAGTATAGGGTCCCCCTGAGGAGGTTATAGAGGCATGTATAGGTATTTATAGGCAGGTATAATCACCCTAGTCACGGCAATATGCATGTAAAAGACCCCCTAGGTAGGTTATAGCAGTGTATTATGTCCCCCTAGGCAGGCTAATAGGCAGGTAAAAGTTCCCCTTGGAAGGTAAATAGCCAGGTATAGGGTAGGTTTAAAGCCAGTCTAGGAGTGGGTAAACGAGCCAGTGATAGGTAGGTTACAGCCAGGTGATAGTATGTTTATAGCCCTTTATAGTGAATGTTACAGCCAGTTATGAGGTGATGTTACAGCCATGTATATTAAAAAGTAGCCAGATCAGGTAGGTTACAGCCAGTAATAAGAAGTGTTAGCAGCCCTGAGGAGACGCATATAGCAGAAGCGGATCCCCTGTCTGTTACTACGGGCCAACGCAGACCCGATGCCCGACAGAGACTCGAGTATAAAGCCGAGGTGGGATTTTTACATCACATTATTTTGTGCTTAAAAAACTCGTCTTATAGTCTAGTAGTATGACAGTATATGAAAAAGTACTAAAACAAAATTTAAAAAGTACTGTAAAACAAAAAAAGAAAAAAACCCACTACCCTGAAAAGTTAAGTGAGAAACGACGGTTGTCACTAGTTTAGAACAAATAAAAAAAATTGATGAACGCACATCAGCAACAATAAACCTGCTAAATGTCCCTTACTATTTTAGATAAACCTGCACTAAAAAATAACTCTGCACAGTAAAAATACAGGGTGGGCCATTTATATTAATACACCTAAATAAATGGAATGCTGGAGTGATATCAACTTTCCTGTTTGTGACACATAGTATATGGAGGTGTAAAACTATTCAAGAAGTGTGGTTGTACCATGGCGTCCATTTTTGAAGTCGGCCATCATGGATCCAACGTTTATTTTTTCCCAAAGAGGATCATAACGAATGGAACAAAAAGTACTTCCCTTTATAATCAACAGATATTGTGAACTATATTTCCATATAAAATCACAATTCTTCATTAATGAGGCCTTATAGGTTTAAATAGCGATGAATCAATGCGATCAAAACTTTAGTAAACCATCTGCTCATTATGAGTAAACACTTGGTGCTAATATAGTGATTCTCCATTCCCGGAGTAAACTGTGATCCAAACAAGACGTCCCTCGGATAACATGACACTAAGCCCCTGCAGCTCTCACAGCCTGTCAGGTGTCATCAGATGTCGCTCATCTCGCAGTATGCACGGCTTAGGGAAGGGGGAGACCCTGAAACTTTGCAGAGCGGCATTGCGCACACACCCGACCAGCCTTGCTATGCGGTTGAATACAATATTTGGATAGAGGTCACAATATATTATATTGTTAAGAGGGTCATGTAACACATCAAACTTAATTGGGAATATTCCCAAGAAAAATAAAAAATGTGTTCTTGGTTTTAACGTAACTTTAACAATTCTCGCAGAGTTATTTACAAGTTTATGTACTACTTATAAAAATGTGTACAAGTGCTGCCATAGTGGTTGCAACCCTCTTTTCCCAACTCTGGGACACACTGATAGCAACAGCCGCAGAAGAAATTCATAGCACAGACGTCCAGGAATCCTTTGTGTAAAGATGCGGCACATCTTGGTATCTAACACATCATAGGTACACAGTCATATTGAGCCTTCAAGATGACCCCAAAGATAAAAGTTCTAAGGGGTCAGATCGGTAGACCATGGATGTCATTCCACTGGCCCCCTGACCGACCCAATCCACTTTTCCCATGAAACTGTATCATGTAGAGTAATGCTCGGACCTTACCCCCATAATGTTGTGTGGTTCACCATCTTTCTGTGAAAAACTCAGGGAACAGGCCATCATCAGTGCATAAAGAGGGCAATACATCATCATGATAGCATGATTACCGAGATATCCATGAGCCTAGATTGTAACCATATACCACTCCATATCCATCAATTATTTGTGCCCCAACAGTCGATGTGTGAGGGATCTAACTACTGTGGGTTTAGGGTCAGACCACTAGCGGTGGTATTTTTTGGTTTGTTGACTTCAGCCAATCCCCAAAAAGTTTCCCTCTCACTGAACATAATGTTCTGTGTAAACTGAGAGTCCTGGTCCAATATGTTGTTTTGCTCATTCTGCAAATTCCGTGCACCAATCTGGTCAATGCTGCAGCATCTGGATTTAGTAGGGTGTCCATTTGTGAGTAGTCTAATAGCCGCTGAAGGGATTTTTTGACTGATGCCAGTGACGATGCGTGCAAGTTCTACGACTGTGGGCTCTTGCTGAATTAAAGGCCATGATCAGCCAAGAGTATCTTCATTGGTTACAGTTAGTGTTTCTAGCGTTCCACTAATTTGTCAAATCCAACACTGTGAAACTGTTTTCAACGAAATTGCAAGCAGTTGCTAACTTGAGCATGGGAGAAGTTGGTCCTCGTAGGGTGTCTTGCACTGAAAACTGCTGCAAATGACCCGGGTATTGCGTTTCCTTCACCATACATCAACACAAAATTTATCCGCTCCTCACGTGTGAACCCTGCAACATGTACAATGGCTGTAAACAAAGATAAACGTATGTAAAATAACTCATGAAATAATAAAAGTTTAAGCAAAACCAAGCACACCATTGTTTATCCTTGTGAAATATCTCATCTCAATTTTGAGGGTTTACTGACCCCTGGCTTCCCATTTGGAAAAAATAAAGTTGATCAAAAATGCCCTAGTTCAAAATGCTGCCATGGACAAACACCCATCTTAAAAGTTATCTCCCTCCCATATTACTTAAGTGCTCACAAACAGATTTTCTCAACACCAACCACTCCCATTTTATTTAGGTGTAGACAATGATAAAATGGCCCACCCTGTAGAATTTTATACTGATAATCTAGTAAACGAGACCGCTATCTAAATTTAACCTCAAAAAACTTTCTAAGCTTTCCTGAACTGAATGGCAGATGCTAGGGTCTGTTAATTGTTTTCTATAGACTCTAAAATAATGACTACGATTGGCTGGTTGGCACCAACCTACCAGCTAAGGGTGTAGTACCCTTGGTACCACTGCCACCATCCCATTTTTTCCTTGTTTTTGAATGGTGCTGTGTAAAACATCACCAATTACCACTGATCGCTGTGCCGTTCTGATTTGAAATGCCAATGGCAGAGCGTGTTGATGTGGGGAAAGGGTGAGGGCACACTCCCCCTATGGCCCTTGAAGGAAGATGGTCCGAGAGCACCATCTTAACCCAGCCACCAGATCTTTTTTTGCAGTGTGTGGATTTTCGCTTGACGTAAATATATCTTAACGTGCGTTAACACCTCTCCAACCACAACATAGACTTACATCAAATGTCGGAAAGGAGTTAAAGAACAGGAATCTATCAAAGATTTATCTTCACAATACACATTTTTACACAGATTTCTGTGACCCTCAAAAAGAAAGAGTTGTTGATGCTCATCAGGCTGGAAAGGGTTATAAAACTACAGTATCTCTAAAGAGTTTGGATTCCACCAAAGCAGAATCAGATTGTGTACAATGGAGGAAATTAAAGACCATTACTACCCTCCCTAGAAGTATTTGACCAACAAAGATCATGCCAAGAGCCAGGCGAATAGTAGTCCATGAGGTCACAAAGGAACCCAAGGTCACCTCTAAACAACTAACGACCTTTCGTCACATTAGGCGTAATTTAAGGATTCCAACATCAAAGGACATTGAAATAACAAATAGTGGAGCATTAGCAGGACTGCAAGGAGAAAGCCGCTGCTCTCCAAAACAAATTGGCCAGGCCTGACCTGCAGGTATTCTACAGGTCACTTGAGTAATGCCTGAATAGGTATTGTGATTGCAATGTTTTAAGGCGTATGTGTGAGAGCCAAAATACAGCATTTGTTTGAAGAATATTTATAAAGAAAGGAAAATCATTTGCGTTTCAGTGTCAAAAAAACTTCATACATCTGTTACACGAGTGGTGTGTAAATGTAGTCATGGATTCATACCATCTGTGGACGCATAATGGTGGTTGGTAGTATCATGTGATCATACATCTGTGTACCTATGGTGGTGTAGTAACATGATCATACCATCAGGAACCTATGGTGGAGGTAGAATCATGGATAATACCGATCCTGTGACACATGTATTTGGTAGTCAGATCATGGATCATACATCTGTTGGACACACTTTAGGTTGTTAGTGATCATTGGATATACCAGTTTGGTCACAGATGCTATGAACCAAGGATACTAACATCACCATGTGGTCACAGATTTTAGGAAACAAAATGCTAAAGTCCTTACAATTATTGAAAATAAAAAACAAAAAAATAAACAGTTCTCCATTCATCAGGATTTAAAAAAAAAAAAAAAAAAAAGTCAAAAAGATAATAAGATAAAAAAAATAAAATAAAAAAATAAAATAAAGAATAAATAGTTATAAAAATAATTGTTGTCATACAGTATACACAAAGAAACCAACACATACGAATTATCCACACGAACCGTAATAACCTTAGAAATAATCTAGACAAGTTATATAGTGGGAAATATTTATGAAAGGTGTATAAATTATTTTTTTTTTTTAAAAACCAAAAAAAAATGAAAAAAAGAAAAATTCAGCAAATTAAACAATTCCCCCAAAAAGTACAACTCCATCTAAGAATAAAAAAAAGGCCTCATCCACTGCGTCATTGAAAAAATAAAAAGTTACTAACTAATAAACGCAAGGAGGCAAAAAGAATTAAAAAAAAAAAATATCTGGTCCAAAAATACTATTAATTGCGTCGGCGTAAGGGATAAGGATATGTGTGAAAACAGATTGTTTAAATAGGTTCCAAAATTTGAAGAAATATAAAATTCTAAAGGTCACAAACATTCAAGCCCATGCAGTAAATGCCCAAACAATTCAGTTTATTAACTCCAAACACCTGTGAAGGAATTATTGTTTCGAGCAGACGACTTTATATGGTCTCCATCTCCCACTTTCTCCAGTGGATGTGTTTTCTCCAATGAATGGGCGCACATTTTTCGTTGTGGGGTGATTGAAGTGAAAAATCAATTACTAGGTAGCCCATCTTTGTTTCATTGACAAGTAAGAAAGAAGCCACACGTAAGTATCTTGCGGAGTTTGCCTATCAGACTTTAAATATGTTGTATCAAAAATGTGGTATAATAAAAGTAATCAATTGAAGTAATTTAACTTTTGGGTTAAACATGTAACACCCAGCACAACGCTGCACCTGCACCAGGGGTTATTATGGGAATGCATAATCAGCTATAGCCATGGATATTCAGGTCATTGTCCCACAACCTGGGGCCCTCCCGGTGTTACAGAACTACAACTCTGCTCTGACATCATGATGGGAGTACATTCTAACAGCCGGAGAGCCACAGATTGGAAACTAATCATTTAGGATTGCCAAGATCCCCGAGTGTTACCTTTGCAAGAGTACAGTGCTGCCCGGACCAGGATACAAATGTGCACTTAGGATACAATATATTCAATATGCAATGCACTTTCCTGGGACATTGTTTGTTGAGTGTGGTTTCAAGCAGGGCTGGGACAAGGTATTCTGGTGCTATAGGCAAATAAGACATTTAACGCCCCCACCCCTGCCCTCCCAAAGTAAAATTCAGCCCTACTCCATACCTATTTGCACTCCATCCTTGCCTGGGCTGAGGTGTGAGCCCTATCGTTCTGCCTACCTAATCTAACCATCGTCCTTTCCGCTGGGTTATCAATATCAGTATCCTTGACACTGATCCAGCCGTTAATCATGCAATATTACTTTTAAAACCTGTGATTAGCGAGAATACAAGTAATAGATTGGGGCCTATAGATGTCTCTCTACAGTACATGCTGTACTAAATGTCCTGTACAGCTCCCCTTATATGTATTATTGAGGTTGGCATGCATGGTTCTTGTCGGCTGATAGCACCTCTGTACAGTAGAGAGCGGAACAACATTATCATGTACTGCTCTTACATGTCATTAGTGATGTGCATCAGTGATTGGGAGGGTCTAAAGCTCCTCACTACAGTACATTGCGGAACAAACAAGTCCTGTAGCTTGGCACTAACATGTATTATATAGGTGCATGCAAGATGTGGTCTAATAGCGCCTCTCTACAGTACATTGTGGTACTGACACAGTCCTGTACTGCACCTTACATTGTTATATAGTGATTGTGTGCATGTGCAAAAAAGGTGAAAAAAAATTGGTTGACTATATCCCCCTCTACAGTATAGTGCTGTAACTACATGTCCTGTACTGCTCTTTAAATTATTATGATTGCAATGCAGTGATTGCGGTCAATAGCACCTTTTTTTTCTGTCCAGTATTCAGTGCGGAACTACATTTCCTGTGCGCCCTTACATGTATTATGAGTTCAAGCAGTGAATGGTTTGTCATATAGCCTCTCTCTCTACAGTACAGTGCAGTGCTACATGTCCTGTACAGCTCTTAAAGTAAAAGAGAGGTGCATGCAAGTTATTGGGGTCTATAAGCCCCTGCTCTACATATATTGCGAAACAACATTCCCTGTGCAGCAGCTTACAATATTAGTGAGGTGCAAGCGAGTGATTTGGATTGTCTATATCTGCGCCTACTCTACAGAAACAGTGCAGTACTAATTCCTGGACTGCTCTACATGTCGTTAGGTGAGTTGCATTGCATGATTGTTGGTACTATAGTCGCCTCTCTATACAGCGACAGTGTGTACTACATGTCCTGGTACTGCTCTTACATTATTATTGTAGGTGTATTCAGTGATTGTGCGTCCATAGCGCCTCACTGCAGTCAGTGTTACACATGCCCTTTAGCTCTCTTACATTTATTATATAGTTGCATCAGATGAGATGTCTTTGGTCTAACATCCTCAACAAGTACAGTTATGTACTACAAGTCCAGTACTGTCTACTAACATGTGTAGAATTGAGGTCATGTCAATGATTGGTTTGTCTATAGCGCCTCTCTACAGTACAGTGCGGTACATGTGATGCTTGTTAGTCATGCGTCATATGTATCATAGTGTTGATAAATCTGGTGCAGGTTCCCATTATCTAGTTTTACTTTATACCACTTATTGCACAATAACCTACGCCCATTGCAATTAAACCACTCCCATTTTACAAAGACCAAACCCCATGTTGTTTGTCTAAAACAATAAATGTGGTGTAAAGTGTGTACGGCAGTAATTTGACAATTCTGTCTCAACTGACATAATACATGTTCCCCAATGTTTGTATTACAGAAAAATTGGTATTTTACTACCAAACAAATGGGGGAGCAAATAAGATGACCTGCAGGCAGACTCAGAATCTCCAATAGAACATTGTAGGAAATGTATATGACGTGTTAGCAACAATGTAAACATCAGTTGTTCTGTTCAAAAGTTCTAAAAGTTGAAGGCGTGTACCAATAAGAACAACTCATGACCTACCCACGTGTCTGATTGGGGGAGGTCTGACCACCGGGACCACCAATCATGATAGTATAAGGTCCGAGCGCTCACAATTGATGGACACTAGGTCAAATAATCACAAGTAGAAGCCCAGGTTGGGCTCCACACCCCTGTCTCTTATCAACTATCTTGTAGATACAGGATAAATTGTCATTGTGGGAAATCATCTTTGAAAAATCCCATCAGATTTATGTAAAACCACCATAAGATAAGAAACAATGGTAGGATGGTGTTTCGCCTTGTGGCAAATCCCAAAAGATTTAATTGACAAAACGAGCAGTAAGGTGCACGCTGGAGTGAGCAGTAAAAAACAAACACAAACCAAAATCAAAGCACACTACTAGCACTAAAAAATAAACAGTCAAAGGGTAACAATAGGAAATTATTCGAAAAGCAATTCCTGCTACTATAAAATACATAAAAGATTTTGAGGATTCAGTATTGTTCCACATTTTTTGATCGAAACTGTAAAAGCCCACCTGCTAACCACAGCGACCGCATACATTTGTGAACCTGACTCTAATGCGAGGACCTCTCATGGGCTTGTTTCATACCTCCACAATTCATGGAAGAAGATTCCCGCTACAAGGTACTCTGCATTAATTTAAAAACCTGTGCAGGAGGGTGGAGTGATCTATAAATTCCTATGTTTTTTGGTAATTTTTTAGTGCTAGTAGAGTACTGCTGATATTGGATTGTGCTTGTATGTTACTGCCTAAGGGAAATACAAGGGATAATATATATATATAAAAAAAAAAAAAAATGAAAAAAAATTGGTTAAAAAAATATATAAAATATTAAATAAATATATATTATATAAAAAAAAATATAATGTTTGGTTTTATTTTTTTTAGGGGGTTGGGGGGGGGGGGGGGGGGGTGGGGGGGGGTTTTGTTTTTTTTTTTTTTTTTTGGGGGGTTTTTTTGGTTTGTTTTTTTTTTTTTTTGTTTTTGTTTTTTTTTTTTGTTTTGTGGGGGGGGGGGGGGGGGGGGGGGGGGGTTGGGTGTTTTTTTTGGGGGTTTTGTGGGGTTTTTTTTTTTTGTGTTTTTTTTGGGGGGGGTGGTGGGGTTTTTTTTTTTTTTTTTTTGTGTTTTTTTTTTTTTTTTTTTTTTTTTTTGTCCACCAGCTTGCACGCTAAATACAATTTATCAAAAAAACTATTTTGGAATGGCAACCAAACACTGTAATACCCAATACATTAAGTTGTTGGATGTCTGCTCTCACTTTGGATAATATTACACTCCACCCGTTCGCACAGTTAATAGAATCAATGCAGAGTAAACTTGTAGCTGAATCATCACTCCCGGAGAATGTGGAGGTCTGAACAGGCACCAAGAGAAGTAACATATAGAGTAGGTTCCCACCTGTATTGAGGTCGCCTTGCTGATTGGCAGGTTCGCTTATTATAGTTTTGATCAAAAATGTGAACTAAGAACCTCAAATTTTTCGAGTATTCAAAGTAGCAGAAATGCTTTTCCAAAAATTCCCATGTTCTTTTTGATTGTTTTTAGTGCTAGTAGAGCTGCTGATATTGGATTGTGTTTGCACCATAAGATAAAAGTAACATTATTATTTAAAAAAAAAAAAAATTACTATAATAACTCCTAAGGTGATTCTGTGGATTCTCAGATACCGAGAAATATCTTGGGAACAAACAGGAAAAATCAATACATGTCATCAGAGTCGTGGGACAGGTGTATACAATACAATAAAGGCAAAGACTGAATGAATGCAAATACGCCTGCGCCACACAAATGTGCAAGAAGGCGCAGCGGTAAGAGTGCGAATCCTGTCTAATCCGGTGTATTCCCATATTACAGGGTATATACAAACCATACACTATTAAAGGGGTTGTCTCACTACAAGGATGCTTTTTATGTTAAAGATCTTGAAAAACAAGTCACTTGAATATGTGTCCTTAACAGTGTCCTACCTATTCCAGATTTCCCCTCTTGTATGGGCTGCATCAGCTCCTCAGGTCACTATAGCTACAGACCTGTTTTATCTATCCTGATAGGCTGCCAGCAACTGGTTGCTATTAGCTACAACCATTGGGGAATTCACTTTTTCTCCTTATAGGGTGCCAGCACTTTTTGAAACTGCAACGAGCTGAGCAGTGGTTTTGCCCGTTTAACCCTGTTTCCATTTCTTCTCCTTTTTTTTGGGTAGGCTGAGGGACGCCGACCCGCCCACTGGTTCAAAAGCTACAGACCTGATTTCCTTTTCTCCTCCTGATAGGCCCGTTTCCAGTTTCCCAGGTTGCTATAGCTACAGAACCTGTTATGGGAAGTCTTTTTCCTGATAGGGTTTACTTTCAAAGCAGTTGCATTTTTAAAGGGGTTGTATCACTACAAGGATTGCTGCTTTTATGTTAAAGATCTTGCAAAAAAAAGTCAGTTTGCAATAATATGTCCATTAAACATGTCCTACCTATTCCAGATATCCCCTTGTAAGGGTGCATCAGCTCCTCAGGTCGCTATAGCTACAGACCTGTTCAATCTCTCCTGATGGGCTGCCTGCACTGGTTGCTATAGCTACAGAACTGTTCAATCTCTCCTGATAGGCTGCCAGCGCTGGTCGCTATAGCTACAGACCTGTCTGATCTCTCCTGATAGGCTGCCAGCACTGGTCGCTATAGCTACAGACCTGTTCGATCTCTCCTGATAGGCTGCCAGCATTGGTTGCTATAGGTACAGAACTGGCTTCTACTGCAGCCTAGTGGAAGCCAGTAAACACGCCCCTGAATTCAAAGTGAAACCAAGAAAACAGGACTGAGGTAACATGAATCAATGTAGTGAGACAACCCCTTTAACTTAAAGGGAACCTGTCACATAGTTTATGCCCCCTGGACTGAGGGCAGCACAAGCTAGCGTCAGACCTGCTGTTTCCAGCTCTGTGTCCCTTATTCTGTAAGATGCTGAAGCTTCACAGCATTTAATGCTCAAATCTGTCAGTCTGCAGCCTGTTCTGCCAGAGAAGAGTCCAGCTCATTCATGAGCAAGTGTTAGCCCTGCCACTAGGCTAGCCCCACCCACCTGACAGTTTTCCACATGTTTCTACCTATTCAAAGTAATAAGTTAATCCGTTATAAGGTGGGCGGATCATAAATTAAACGGACTCTTTTCATGACTCTTTTCTGGCTGAAAAGTAACAGATCTGAGCATTAAATAGTTGAAAACTGCTGTTATGACAAGCTTGAAATCTTGCAAAATAATGTATAAAATTTTGTCTGGAGATTTAATTGAAATTTGACTACGACCAGGAGGGAAGGGGTACGGTCACCTTTGTATTTATCACCCTAGTGCTTCATTTTGTACCAAAGGTTAGACATAGCGCAGAGGGGGTTTATTGCAAAAATGTTAATGGGGCCCCATCTGGCAATGGTTCCCACCACCACCATGCTCCTATGCACCCTGGACAGTGGGAATGGGTGTTTGTTTGATTCTAGTTCCCTTTCATTGATCCGTTATAATACATTTAATCACTCAAAGGGGTTATCCCAAAATTCAAACTACTGGGACCCCTGCCAATCACAGGAGCGGGGGTCCTTTGTCCCACCCTCCACCACTTAAATCAGGTTGAGTATGCCTCTCCATTCAAATATTGTTGGACTGCAGATAGTTGTCATTATGATAAAGCCCCTTTAAAGGCACTGCCAGTTTTCTTTATGAAGGACTTTGTTTCCTACAATAACTTTTTTTTTAATTTCTTTATGTTGTCAACGTCCGTATTATTCTGAGATCAGCACGATACATTGCAGGGTCCCTTATGGGTACAGTGTCTCAGTGGTTAGAACATTACAGCATGGTGGTTCAGTGGTTAGCATGGTGCAGTATGATGGCTCAGTGGTTAGAACATTACAGCATGGTGGTTCAGTGGTTAGCATGGTGCAGTATGATGGCTCAGTGGTTAGAACATTACAGCATGGTGGTTCAGTGGTTAGCATGGTGCACAACTATGGCTCATTGGTTAGCATGGTGCAGCATTGGCTCATGGTTGCAGTGAGCCGGTGATTCAGTGGTTAGATGGTACAGCATGGTGGCTCAGTGGTTTGCATGGAGCAGTACCTTGGTTCAGTGGTTAGCATGGTGCAGTATGATGGCTCATTGGTTAGCATGGTGCAGCACTATGGCTCATTGGTTATGGTTAGCATGGTGCAGCACTATGGCTCATTGGTTAGCATGGTGCAGCACGGTGATTCAGTGGTTAGCATGGTACAGCATGGTGGCTCAGTGGTTTGCATGGAGCAGTACATTGGTTCAGTGGTTAGCGTGGTGCAGCACGATGGCTCAGTGATTAGCATGGTGCAACATGGTGGCTCAGTGGTTAGCATGGTGCAGCATAGTGGCTCAGTGATTAGCACGGTGCAGCACATTGACTTAGTGGTTAGCATGGTGCAATATGATGGCTGAGTGGTTAGCATGTGCAACACTGTGGCTCAGTGGTTAGCACAGTATAGCACGGTGACTCAGTGTTTAGCACGGTGTAGCACATTGGCTCTGTGTTTAGCATGGTTCAGCATGATGGCTTAGTGTTTAGCACGATGCAGTAGGGTGGCTCAGTGGTTAGCAAAGTGCACTATGGAGGCTCAATGTTTAGCATGGTGAACTATGATGGCTCAGTGCTTTGCATGCTGCGACACGGTGACTCAGTGGTTAGTATGGTGGAATATGGTGGCTCAGTGGTTAGCACAATAAAGCACATTGGCTCAGTATTTAGCACAGTACAGCACAGTGGTGCAGTAGTTAGCATAGTGCACTATGGAGGCTCAGTGGTTTGCATGCTGTGGCACGATGGCTCAGTGGTTAGTATGGTTGAATATGGTGGATCAGTGCTTAGTATATTGCAACATGGAAACACAGAGGTTAGTAAAGAGCACAAATATACAGATATCTCCCAATGAGGACAGGGATCAGTGACAATCTCTGTACAATATAATGGCACTATATAATAGAATAAAATAGATATATGATGAAGACTACCATGTACCCTGCTCCTTGTGTTTTACCTGACCATGGACCACACTGCACCATGGCCCGCGGCTGGGGCTACAGTCTTTTGGCCAGCTGTTTGTAATTGTAATTTTCTTTTTTATACAGTTTTTCGTGCATTAGATCTCCTGAAGGTTGAGTTGATATTTTCAGTTTTCTGTTGTTTTCTGTCCTAGATGTTCCTCTGAGACGGCCGGCATGTATATCTGTAAGAAACGCTCCTGTTCAGATGGAGAATGTATCATTGACCCTCAGACCGGAAATCTGGAAGAAGGCTGCATGTTCCTAGTGAACAGCACTCAAAAAGTGAAAGCATCGATCATGTACACGCCGGCTCTACCCTCAGTAAGGTTACAACCTGTATAAAAATAGAAGGTCTTCCACAAAAACTCACATAAAGCCGCTGCTCCATTGTAAAACCTCAATGTGATAACATCCTGATTCTTATCACAAAAGGGAAGGGTTGGGTAAAGCTGACATGATTATGCCTGAAAAGGGAGATTCTACCATAGACAATGATGGTATGGACCAAAGTCTGATAGGTGCAGGTCCCACCTCTGGGACACACAGCTATATTGAGAATGGGCCTATAAATTGTTGGCTCAGAATCGAGAACCTTGCACATGACTCTTACCATTCTGTTCTATGAGCAGTATTGGACTGGGGTGCCTAAGGACCACCAGTGGAATTTCATTCTGGGGGCTCACCAGTGGAGTTGACTCTGGAGCCCTCTCTTACAGCTACTGTACATACCTCTTATACTTCTTGCTTTTTGCCTCTTTCTCTCTGCCTTTCTGCCTCTCCCAAGGATGTATATACAGTTTAACAGAAGCTTCAGGTCTGTCATGCTCAGGGGCCCACCGGGGATTTATCCTGTTGCACAGTTGGCCAGTCTGAGCCTATCTATGGGAGTTCCCATAGAGAGCGGAATGCTCAGAACTCCCATAGAACAGAATAGAGAGTGGTGTGCAATCCTCACCTGCTCTCCATTCTGAGCTGACACTTTTGGGGGTCCATTACCAAGATTGGTGCAGGTCCAGGAGATGGGACTCACACCTTTCAGGCTTTGATAGGTATTCTATTAAAATGCTATCAAAGCCCATGGTGGGAAACCCCTTTGAGTACTGCATACTGTACATACCTAGCCGTCCTAGGGAAATCTTAGTGTATCCTTCTCTTAAGAATCCCCTCTAATAATTTGAACACAGAATAACTATATAAAGGAGCTCAAGCTTTGATGAGCACCCATGTATTACATGGTAGCCCGTTCATGTAAAAATGTTCTACATATTACACCATGACCAAATATCAATACCCACTTCATTGAGATGAACCCCATAGTTTATCCAAAAGTTCCCTTGCCGTCTTCCAAATCAAAGTGCCAAACGAAAAAACCAACATTGCGAGCGACAAAACCGAAATTGCTCCGTTCACGCACCTTGTTAAGACGTTCTACCGATCGACCTCCCCTCCAACACTTCCAAGGAACCATCTCTAACCAAACCTTAATGACCTCCGGAAACAACGTCTATAACCACTGCAAATCTTCTTTGACCTTCTTAATAAGCTCCCGGAAAGGTTTGTCACCCAGGTCATTACCACCCACACAAAGAACCAAAACATCAGTAGGTAGGTCTATCCAAAACGGTAAAACGATGGAACTCAGGAAGAACCCGTTTCCAAAGCATACTTCTAAAACTGAGCCACCTGACAACCACCGCATTTCTCAAAAAACCCAGCTGCCTCCCAACTCCACCCAGCTCACACCATGCCCTATTGTGCAGAAAAGTGCCCCAATATCCAGACCTAACATGGATAACCTAAAAGAGAAATAAATCCAATTACAAAACCTCAACCAGGTAGAGAGCATATCGCAAGATAACAAACTATTAGGACATACATCTAAGATGTAGAACGTATGACTGGAACCTGCATGACTCCCATCTGCCTATTATCTTAACAACCTCTGGCTGCAAACCCCAAATCGCAGCCTCCATGGTGGCACCAATCCTAAAAGAATGAGGGGCAGAACACAACGGATCCAAACCCACTGAAGACAAACAGCGTCTGAAAATAGCTGTAAACTGGTACTTTGACAAGAAGGAACCACTCTCATGGCATAAAAGAGGACCTCTAACACCTGACCTTATAGCCACATAATTACTATAGCAATTAACTGGGCACATCAATGCCACTGGCACACAATGAAGAACAGCTCTTTCCTCGCTCACTTCAACCAAATCCCCAACAGCCAAAACATCTCGCCACTGAAAGCCCCCAGCTAGATACTTATGGGGCGAAACCAACTCACTCAACCTCAAAGCCCCCAAAAAGGCAAATAAAAATGCTAACTTAGAGAGCACCGCCTCAAAATCAGAATCACTAATTCCACCCACCAAAGCACCCAAACGCTCCAATAACTGAAATGAGACAGGACGGTGAGAATTAGCCGTAGTCCTACCGCGTTGAAAACTAATAAGTGCCCTTCCCACCAAAAATCTTTGTAAAGTCTTTACAAACATGGAGCCGATATAAACCTATTTACGTTCGAAACAGACCAACCAAAAACTGCTGCTTGTGCAGAATAAAGCTCCCACCTTATCTCTGTCGGACCACACATCACCCAAACTACACAAACACTCCTTCCATTCTTTCCAGGCCAATTCATAAGCTGCCCTTGCACCCACTGACAAGGAGTTTCTAATTAGCTTACCTGGTGCTTGTAAATCAGATCCCAAAGGATCAAGGGGCAAACTTGTCCCATGGCCACCGGCTTCGGCGCCAAAGATCGGTAACGAACCCACTGTGAACCAGAGTCAAGATCCACAATTGCATTTGAACGTGAACCGCAACTAACCATGCATTAATCTGCAGGCAACCCAAAATCCACAGCCGTAAAAGGTGAATAATGGGAGGGGAGGAGGCAGACATGCTATTAATGACGGACACCACTCCCATGTTATCACAAGGCGCACTTTTTATTACAAAAACAATGAACCCAAGTTGAAACTGCGACAACAAAGGGAAACAACTCTAGTAAAACCAAATTCCACTGTGTATACTGTACAGAGCTACAGTCATCATTTTCATGGCAGCACAACACAACCCCCCAGCTCTGAACTACTGCCCTCTTCTCCTATTACTAAGTTCTGCCAGCAGGACTCAAAGATAAACAAACAGCTCCCCCTGTAATTATTCTAATGTAATTACTTTTATTCACTTGAAAACTACAGAGTGAATGCAGCCAGATCATTGTCTGTCCACTATAGGGGAGTGTCCCTAAACTGAACCTGGCTTCAAAGCACACCTACTGAGTGATGAAAATACATTCACTGAGGCCATGTGATCAATGAACGTCACATGGTTTGCAGGAGGTAGGGGGAAGGAGAATAGGTCAGTTAAATAATTTTTAATAAGTATGAATTACAAAGTATAATATAATACAGTTGTGAGCCCTATAACAAATAAAAAGAACATAAACCTTTTAATGCTAAAATGGTCTATTGTCCATTTTCAGCAGTTTTAGTGTAATGTGTATAGCTACATTAAAGCTTTATTCCTGGGCTGCTTTTTTCCTCCCCTACAATATGCTACATTATCCTGATTGTTGGACAATGCAGATTTTGGTACAAAATGCACAATAGACAATGCACAATGCAAGGAAGAAAAATAACAAATTGCACAAATTGCTTATCACATTGACAAGTCTGTTTTTATTGTGCATTCCACACGTACTGTATAGGGTAAATGTCATAAGCTGAATACATAATCTTCATAAAGTACAGCTCCATAAAATGTTTCATGCAAAATTGAGACTTCTCCTTCCGTATGTATATCTCGGTCATCGGTCACTGGTCCTCATTTACTATAGTGGTTGCACCAGATAAATGTCTTAAAATGCACTAGAAAGCAAAATCTGGTCAGCACATCCGTTTTGAAAAATAAATGTATAGGTTCACTGTTGCGGCAGTCAAAAGCTATGCAAGCACAATACAATATCAGTAGCACTCTATAGGCACTAAAAACTGTCAAAAAGGACATGAGAATTTTTTGGAACAGCTACTATGGAATATATGAAAAAATGTAGGTTCTTAGTGTACATTTTGTTATCAAAACTGTAAATGCCCACCTAGCGCAGCAAGGTGACCCCAATTCAGGTTTGAAACTACACTACATGCTACCTCTCTAGGTGTCTGTTCAAGTCTCCACCTTTCTGTTTGTATGGGAAGGTGGCTGGCTCCCACCTGGGTTTATACACTCCATCCACCTGCACAGGCTTTTTAATCAGATCAGGTTTATTCCTGGAACCTTCTAACCCTGAAATGTGGAGGTCTGAACAGACACCAAGAGAGGTAGCATGTAGTGTAGGTTCCAGCCTGAATTGGGGTCACTTTGCCACCATGTCGCCCATAATCTTTAAGAAAGATATCTAAAATCATACATAAAGAAAATACATTGAACATTAAAAAACACGTCCACCGTATCACATCAGCGGTAACAAATATTCCAGCGGAAGCAGATATTATGGGCCACATATATGAAAACTGTCTAGGTCAAAAACTCACTCTGTTGCCCAGAGCAGCCAATCAGAGCGCCCCTTTAATTTCATATAGTGCTCTGGAAAAATGGGAGAGGTGCTCTGATTGGTTGCTATGGGCAACAAAGTGAGTTTTAGACCTAGACAGTTTTCATACATGTGGCCCTATATCACTATGTTATATTGGTCCCAGTTAACTAGACAGAAACACCAATAGGAGGTAATTGAGATGATAATAAAGAGCATAATGTATTACGGACTTATGGTTACTTGTCATACTGTCTTCCTTTCCAAATTGTCCATGTCAAAAACTTAAAGTCTCCAATTGTGAGGCCTCAGGTGATGACGCTCACTCTGTCACTCAGCCTATGCTAACCCCTATCAAAGGCAGAAAGATTGCCCCGAGAAGGTCGGCTCCACGTATCAGTGGCTGAACCTTTAATAATGCTGAATACACCCTAGATTGAAAATATCATAAAAAAATATGGAACCCTGGAATTCACTGCTTGGTGCTACAGAAAAAAACAAGGTATGGGCTACAAAACCCTCCACAAGTCAGACGCGTTTCACCCTTAACAGAGAAAAAGAGTTCATTAGGGGACAAAAAATAAATATATCAAACATTAAGCTCCATTGTAGAGAAAAGCTCTGAAGATAGAGTTGTGTTGACAAGACGAACCGTGGCTGCATGACTCTACCATCAGAGATTTTATCTGCTCTGAGTTCACACAAGTGTCTCTAGGTTATTGTCCATATCTCCCTTCCTCATTAGACAGAAAGCAGGGAGTGACATTACCATGACTGGATGGAGCAGACTCTTTATCTCTAACAAGATTAGACTATATACCTTTGATAAGCAATTGTTTTCACTCCTTGGAGCTCTGTAGTAATCTGTTTACTACAGATTAAATCTCCTGCACTGCTCCTTGTCATGTCTCAGCTAGTTATAGAGGAGCTAAATATGCTAATCACACTGACCAGGAAGTGTGAGCCTGAAGCTGCCTTTGAAACAGCATGGCGTGACAACCCTCTAATAAAAAAATACTGTACAGTGCACACTCACTAACAATGAGATGAATTTTATTGGTTTATAAATTTCACCATTACATTTTTTTGTAGGTTGTAGAATTTTGTTCTGATCGTGACCATGATAAGGAAGCACCAAATGCACAAAACAAAATATGCAGCTATCGGAGCACTTGGGATGTTATTAAAAGTTCAATGGACTTTAAGACCACAGGACCAATGTCAGGCACCGAGCTTCCACCACCGCCTTCTTTCTTATTGCTACAGTCCAAAGCGAGAGTGATTTGCCTGATCCTGGATGTCTCTGACCATATGGCCACGGTAATTACCACCTTTACTTATGTCCTGTATGAAAAAAGAGCCTTGGGTTACCATTAAAGGGGTTTTGTTCTGTCAACATAGGGAGAGGTCAGAAACAGATTTCAAGTGTGATGGGAACTACAGTCATGAGAAAAAGAAAATACATTGGGCCTTATGTAAGAAAACAGTCTGGCAGTAAGACTGGCAGTAAGTCAGTTTTCATACATAAGGCCCATTATCTTTAAATTCTATGGTTTTACTAATAAAGACTTAATAAAAATACATTTGGTTCTTAGGTCTTCAATATATGTGAAATTTTTAGAATATGGAACTTTTTACAAAGATAAGAACAGCCTTTACTACAAAAAGTGAAATATGTACCGCAATATCAACAATTACTTTTCTAAGATCATTGCTGATGTCTTTCCGTCTTAGAATTGTGTTAACACACGCCCAAATGCTTCAGACTAGCAAAACGTTGAACTTCTGCTTTTAAAGATGTTGTCACAGTTCCTGATGATTCATTAGTTAATGGAATTTGTTAAACAGCACCTGGATGCTACCTACCCTCTTCATTCCTATAGAAGCAGTAATGGTGTACCTAATTTTTCACGTAATATATCTTCATTTTGGCCTAGTGTTAAAGGGGTTGTCTCACTCCAAAGATTAGTTTTCAACATGTAGGACCAGTAAATGAAGACGTTTTACAAATATGTTGTTTTGTTAATTTTTTTTTGTTGTGGAGCTACAAGTGCTTTTATCACCTTCTGAGGGCTTTCAGGTTTCTCAAGTGACGGACCTGTTTGCTTATTCTCCCCTGCTGTTTGTTCTATCTGATAGCAGGGAGTGATGTCATCACACAGGTCGTGGCACAGAACTGCTGTCAGCCTGAGAGCTTGTGTGTTATCTGATCTTTCAGACAAAAGACAGTAATTACTACTGTTTACTTTAGCTCTGAAGCTTCTCTGGACCTCAGCAAGGAGATTGTTTATCTAATCTAGACTAATTAGCAGAATTCTGAATACACAGAGCTCATATTCTAATTACAGACAGCTTGACCAGGAAGTGACAGGATGCATGAATGAAAGAATGCTGCTTTGCTTTATGAAACAGTGAGATGAGACAACCTCTTTAAATAAATAAGATAAGTGGGAACCTGTTGTGTAGTGTTGTTCATCTAAGATGGTATGATCCTAATTTTAAGACCTTTTAAGGATCAGATATGCTTTATAATACCCTGATACATAAACCCATAGTCTTCAAAAAAGGGTGTACTTTCTTTTTCTCATGACTGTTTGTTAATGCATGGTGTGGTAAAGCTCAATGATACCTTTTTGTGGCTGCGTGAGAGATATGAATATAGAAAGTAATTTGTCATTTTGGGCTATGATTTGTATTTACACTAATTTTCATGACATTCTTTGCTGTTCTATAAGTAGGGTCAGCAGTTCCACAGACTACGACAAGCAGCCGCCATCTTTATTCAGCAATGGGTTGAGCTTGATTCCTATATTGGTATTGTCACGTTTAATGAAACAGCGGAAGTGAGAAGTCCATTACGTCATATTGTCAGTGATGATGTACGAAGGAACCTAACATCAAGCCTTCCGGATACTTTCGGTGGGGGTATGTCTATCTGTGAAGGCATCTCAGCTGGCCTGCAGGTAAGTATACTGAAAAAAAAAATAATTAAGTACAAAAACAGTCAAAAAAATCATAAAGGGGGATCCCACCACTGATCTTTTTTTTAAGCAGATCAGATAGCAATTTTTAGTATTTTTGCAATCCAATCTCCAAGACCCATTTGGTTGCTGGTGGATACTTTCCATTTCCATCAAACTCACCATAAAAAAATCATCTCCCATGGATGATAGAACTGTATATAAACCTCACTCTTGGCCAAAATGAATGGAGAAAAACTTATAATCACGGCTAAGTGCCAAAGATGGATGCCAAGTAAGTCACAAATGTAGTGCCATAACTATTGTCACAAGAGGTGGAATCAGTGACGGACTGAGGTGCCTAGGGTCCACAGGTGGAGCTGAGTCTAGGGGTCCACAGGTGGAGCTGAGTCTAGGGGTCCACAGGTGGAGGTGATTCTAGGGGCCCACCAGTTGAGCTGTTTCTGGGCCCACTGGTGGAGATTATTTTAGGGACCCACCCTACAGCTTCTGTATATGACTGTACCTACCTCCTATTCTCTGCCTTTTGCTTTTTGCCTCTCTTTCTCTACTTTTTTGCCTCTTCTGAGGATGTATATGAAGTTAAAAATCAACTCCAGGTCAACCATGCTCATGGGCCCACCAGGGGTTTAACCTATTCCCCTGTGGGCCAGTCCGAGCCTGGGTGAAACTGCAGGATCAGTAGCGAGAGTTCACAGTAACCACATCAGAAAGCGGAGTCTAAGGGGCCGTTCACATGGCTTATTTTGGGCACGGATTCCAGCCGTATTGCGCGCCGTACTGCGCTAAAACTTAATAAACTCCCCTAAAAATACCCCATATTGGAGACTTTCACCCCTTACGGAATTTTATCCAGGGGTGTAGTAAGCATATCGACCCCACAGGTGTGACACAAAAATTTTTTTTTGTTAGGCTGGGGAAAATTAAAAAAAATTTTTTTTTTTAAAAATCTGCAATTTTAGCTGAAAATGTTTAATTTTTTACAAAGAATCCCTGGTAAAAAAAAAAAAAAAAAAAAAAAAAAAAAAAAAAAAAAAAAAACCCAAAACCTTGTTACGCAATTTCTTCCCAAATTCGGCAATTTCCCTAATGTGGGTGTAAACTGCTGTTTGGGCGCATGGCAGGGGATTTCAAGGGGGGAGCGCTATTTGGGTTTTGGAAGGCAGATTTTGGTGGGGCCTATGTTGCATTTGCAAGCCCCCAAAGTACAAGAACAGGTGAAACCTTCCAGAAGTCGCCCATTTTGGATTCAGCACGCCTCATAGATCTCATCTAGGGGGTATTGTACATTTTGGGTGACAGGTGTTAAAAGTTTTTTTTTTTTGCTTGGGGCTATAAAAATGGGGGGGAAAAGCAATTCCCCCTTTTTGTTTTTTGGGCTCAATTTTACAGAGTTCGCCGTGCAGTATAAATGACAGGAAAACTTTACTAGGGGGGGTCGATGCAATTGCAATGGTATGATTTTTATAATTTTTTCTTTATTTTTTATACTTTTTACTATAGAAATAGGTCTATAAAAAAAAATTGCGTTTTTATGTTTTTCTTTTCTGTAGCCATAAGTTTTCGGGGTTTTCTTTTTAACGGGTGATTCTGGCTGTTTTTTTTGGATGGGGGTTGAGTTTTTATTAGTACCAATATGGGGGGCATATGCCGCTTTGATCAATTTTTTTTAAAGGTTTTTTTTGGGCATTTTGAAAAAAATACAGCTTTTGGGTAGTGTTTTTTTTTTTTATTTTTTAAAACGGGTCACCATGCAGTATAATGACATACTAGTATACTCGCAGGTCGAACGATTACAGCGATACCTAATTTGTATTTTTTTTATGTTTTACTGCTTTTACAAATAAAAACACTTTTTTCAAAAAGGAAAAACACGTTTTTCATCGCCAAGTCGAGACCCAAACTTTTTTATTTTTGTTTAAAGAGCTGTGTGGGGAAAGATTTTGACGTTTTATTGGTATAATTTTTGGGGGGACAAGACTTTTTGATAGTTTTTAAACCCCGTTTTTTGGGGGCCCCGGGGTGGGGAAAAAAAATGAATCCTGTAGTGTTTTTTTTTTTTTTTTTTTAACGCGTCACCGTGCAGTTCCATGCCCAGTTGTTTTATCTCTGGGTTGACGATTACGGCGATACCCTATTTTTTTAAGTTTTTTTAAAAAAATTTTAAGCACTTTAAAAAAAAAAAAAATGTTTTTTTTGTGTTAAATAATATTTATGCATCGCTGTTTCTGGAGCCATAACTTTTTTATTTTTCCATATACAGAGAGTGTAATGACTTTTTTTTTTTTCGGGGTGAACTGAAGTTTTAATTGGTTTAAAATTTGGCGTTTTTATGAGTTTTTGATCCGCTTTTTATTCCATTTTTTTGTGCTGCAGGTTACAAAAATCGCAATTCGTATGTTTTTTGTTTTTGTTTTTTTGGCGTTTTCCTACGTGTTAATTAACATAAAAGATTTTTAGGGTGGGTCGTACGCACGCGGCGTACCCAAAAATGGGTACTTTATTTATTTTGATCTTTTTTGGGGCGATTGGGTTTGAAAGGGGAAAACGGGGGTTTTTCCCGTTTTTATTTTATTTTTTGCATTTGTGTTTTACTTTTTTTTCACTTTTTTTCACTTTTCTTTAACAGAATCATCAGATTGCGGTTGAAGGTAACCCGTGCACAGTATTTTATGTGTACTGGTCGCCATGCAACACCTGTACCTGCCCACAATGCATTGGGGATGGTGAGTCACAGATGACCCGGGAATTTCCGTTCATTCCCGGGGTCTCAGACAGGGGGCGGTGCCACCTACAGTGCGGCAGCCGCCCGGGGGGCAGGCAGGAGGAGCTCACTCCTCCCGCCTGCGGCTTTATTACGCAACCATGACAGGTTGCGGTAATAAAGATTAATCACCCGCGGCCAGAGCTATGGCCGCGGGTGATACGGCATGCGGCCAGCGGTAATTTACCGCGGGCCCCTGTTGCGATCGGCGCGGGGTGCCCGCAAGCCCGGCGATCGCCAGGGTGTATGGATCCGTCCCTTTGCGGGAAAGTCACTTCCCCCTGGGGTATCCATACGCCCTATGCGGAAGGGGTTAAAGGGGGTTGTTATTACTTTCTCAAAGTCAGAAGTTTCCTCCATTTTTATTTTTATTTAGTGGGGGGTTTTCCCTTAAAAAGTAGGACTTGGGGCAAAAGTTCTGGATCCTTCCCCAAGCTTCTCACAGTAGTTTGGTAGGAATTTTGGCCCTTCCCCTGAAGAATGGTGTAATGAGCCATTTTGGAGGTCCCTTGCTCACACCACCTTTTCAGCTTTTTTGCCCATAAAGTTCGTAGGATTTGGTCGGGGTTTGTGAGGCCCCTCCAAACCATTGTTGGTTCTCCAAAGCCCCTTTTCCCTTTTTAACCAGTTTGGCAGTAGCTTTGGGTCATTGTCTATTTGGAAAACCCATTTCCACCCAATCTTTAACTTCCTGGCTGATGTTTTGAGATGTTGCTTCAGTATTGCCACATAATCTTCTTTTCTCATGATGCCATCTATTTTGTGAAGTGCACCAGTCCCTCCTGCAGCAAAACAACCCCACAACATGATGTTGCCACCCCCGTGTTTCACAGTTGGGATGGTGTTCTTAGGCTTCCAAGCTTCTCCCTTTTTCCTCCAAACGTAATGATGGTCATTATGGCCAAACAGTTCAATTTTAGTTTTGTCAGACCACAGGACATGTCTCCAAAAATGTAGGTCTTTGCTCCTGTGCATTTGCAAACATTAATCTGGCTTTTCTATGTTTCCTTTGGAGTAATGGCTTCTTCCTGGCAGAGCGGCCTTTCAGCCCATGTTGATACAGTGCTTGTTTAACTATGGATAATGACACAATCTTACCAGCTTCCACCAGCATCTCACAAGGTCTTTAGCTTTTGTTCTTGGGTTGATATGTACATGTCGGACCAAAGCACGTTCATCACTGAGACACAGAACCCGTCTCCTTCCTGAGTGGTATGATGGCTGGACATTCCTATCTTGTCTGTACTTGCATATAATTGTTTGTACATATGAACGAGGCACCTTCAGGTATCTGGAGATTGCACCCAAGGATGATCCAGGCTTGTGCAAGTCCACAATTCTGTTCATGATATCTTGGCTGATTTCTTTAGACTTCTCCATGATGTTACACACAGAAGCAGTGTCTTTCTGATGTACATTAAAATACATCCACAGCTGTGTCTCTAATAAACTCAGATGTTGCCAATAAACCTATCAGAAGCCTCCAAAGACATGACCCCATCATATGGGCGGTCCCAAATTCTTTAAAGGCAGAGTAATCCTAGTGTATGGAAACTTGACTTTGCAGAAAGTAATAAAAATGCCTTTAAATTCTCCCTCTCATTATTCTGCATTTGGCAAATAGCAATAATTTTGGTTCCTAATTTTCCTAAAACGGGGAAGGTTTATTCTGATTTCATGTCAGAGATGGAGAAAAACCTGCAGATGGGGCTTTTTATAGAGAGCGAGAGAAACCTGAAGATGGGGCTTTTTATATAGTGGATGGAGACTTCTGGTTTCAACTGTATATAGGGCATGTTCAGTCACAGGGGGTTAGGGAAAGGGCCCTGCTGTGCTCCTGAAAACATTTGGTCTCGTATATCAAAACTGTCTAAGGATATGTTCACTTGACGCATTCAGACGCTGACATTTCCTTGCTGAATCCGTGTCGTATCCTCGTCAGAAAATCTACCCTTGTGAGCACAGATCTCAGACTAGGATACGACACTGATTTTCAGAGGCAGGTTTTTCACCTCCTATATACTATATTAGAGGCACAGGATCTGCCTCAAAGAACTGATGTCACTGATTTTTCTGCGCTTGCAATAAGCCTGGAAAAATAAGTGTGTAAAACGCGCGTTGTGTGAACTACAGCGCGGTTTTATATAGGAATCAATGTCGAATGGACTTGGGGGCGTTTCACAGTCATTGAATGCGTGCCAAATCTGCCCCGAAAACAGCATCAAAAACCGCTGTGATCCCTCAAGTTACAATGGCCTCAGGATTCAACAGACTCAACATACAGCGCTGCCTCAGCATACCATATTAATTGGTTTTGGGACGGGTGTGCACATGAGCTTCTTGTTTCTTGATTATAGAAGCAAAACTTAGTGTAACTACATTGAATATATGAATACAGAAGAGGAACCAATATCTTCTTATATGTATAGGTGATCAAAGGTCTTGATGGGATCACGGAAGGTTCTGAAATGGTCTTGGCCGTCAGTGGAAGGGACGCAGATCTGTACAAGTGTTTATCAGAGGTTTCCGGCTGCGGCTCTGTTATCCACACCAGCGCTGTAGTACCCAATTCGGACCCGGACCTGGAGTCCGTGGCAGAAAGCACAGGTGTGTTTGTGCATACAGAGAACTATTGATACTGATGTAAGTCTGGAGCCGGCAAATCCTGTCTGTAGGACTAACCTATGATGCAGTATTATGGTGGCATAAGAGTCCACACTGGATAATGCACAGTCTAGTCACATTATTATGACCACTTCTTATTTCCGATGTTGTAGCTCTTGAAGGAAGTCCTTGCTTGGTGGGTATATGGTTTGTGATAGGCTGTCTGCACACATATCCCTGCTGCTGATATGGGTAAAATGAGTAATTTATCAGAGAGGACACAATAATGTACTGGCTTCGAGCCGCTGGGGAAATTTCCCCTAAATCGCGCATTTGTGAACTGTTGGTGGCTGCTGTGGTGAAAGTATCATGAATGGAGAAATGGCGCCAATGTGAATAAGAGACGTGGAAACTGCAGACACCACGCGCCGCTGATGTGATAGGTGAATGTTGACTATGAAGGCGCGCAAGGACGCGCTACAGGGGAGCAGCTCACCGCCAAAATGGCCCAGGGAGCAACCAGACGTGTGTCTAACTCAGCAGCGAACCTACTGTTAATGAGGCCCTGGAGCAGATGGATGTCACTGCACCTCTGATAACCCTGCTGTGTATGGGGCCCTGGAGCAGACGGATGTCACTGCACCTCTGCTAACCCTACTGTGTATGGGGCCCCGGAGCAGATGGATGTCACTGCACCTCTGCTAACCCTACTGTGTATGGGCCCCGGAGCAGACGGATGTCACTGCACCTCTGCTAACCCTACTGTGTATGGGCTCTGAGAGCAGACAGGATATCACTGCACCTCTACTAACCCTACTGTGTATAGTGCCCCAGAGCAGACAGGTGTCATTGCACCTCTGCTAACCCTACTGTGTATGGGGCCCCGGAGCAGAGGGATGTCACTGCACCTCTGCTAACCCTACTGTGTATGAGGCCCCGGAGCAGAGGGATGTTACTAGACCTCTGCTAACCCTACTGTGTATGGGGCCCCGGAGCAAAAGGATGTCACTGCACCTCTGCTAACCCTACGGTGTATGGGGCCCTGAGTAGATGTATGTAACTGCACCTCTACTAACCCTACTGTATATGGCCCAGGAGTAGAGAGATGTCACTGCACCTCTGCTAACCCTACTGTGTATGGGGCCCAGAGCAGACGGATGTCACTGCACCTCTGCTAACCCTACTGTGTATGGGGCCCCAGAGCAGACAGATGTCACTGCACCTCTGCTAACCCTACTGTGTATGGGGCCCCGGAGAAGACGGATGTCACTGCACCTCTGCTAACCCTACTGTGTATGACGCCCGGAGCAGATGGATGTCACTGCACCTCTGCTAACCCTACTGTGTATGGGGCCTGGAGCAGACAGATGTCACTGCATCTCTGCTAACCCTACTGTGTATGGGGTCTGGAGCATAAGGATGTCACTGCACCTCTGCTAAACCCTACTGTGTATGGGGCCCTGGAGCAGAGAGATGTCACTGCACCTCTGCTAACCTATTGTGTATGGGACCCTGGAGCAGACAGATGTCACTGCACCTCTGCTAACCCTACTGTGTATGAGGCCCCGGAGCAGACGGATGTCACTGCACCTCTGCTAACCCTACTGCATATGGGGCCCTGGAGCAGACGAATGTCACTGCACCTCTGCTAACCCTACTGTGTATGGGGCCCCGGAGCAGACGAATGTCACTGCACCTCTGCTAACCCTACATGTATGGGCCCCAGAGCAGACGGATGTCACTGCACCTCTGCTAACCCTACTGTGTATGGGGTCCGGAGCAGACAGGATGTCCTGCACCTCTGCTAACCCTACTGTGTATGAGGCCCCGGAGCAGACGGATGTCACTGCACCCTGCTAACCCTACTGTGTATGGGGCCCTGGAGCAGACGGATGTCACTGCACCTCTGCTAACCCTACTGTGTATGGGCCGGAGCAGACGGATGTCACTGCACCTCTGCTAACCCTACAGTGTATGGGGCCCCGGAGCAGATGGATGTCACTGCAACTCTGCTAACCCTACTGTGTATGGGCCCTGGAGCAGATGGAGCAGATGCAGAGGTGCAGTGACATCCATCTGCTCCAGGGCTCTATACACAGAAGGGTATCAGAGTGGCCACCTCTCTGTTCAGTCTTGACCACCTCAACAGCTTGGACAGTGGCCAGGAGACCCTCGTTCTGGAGACAGGTGCAGGTACTGAGGTAGGAGATGCAGGTCCTGAGATGTTGGTGGCATATCCTGTGGGAATGCCATACATTTCTAAGATAAGAATTAACCTTTCGGTTACTACTATTATTAGCTAAGGGAACGCACATAAGCCTCAAGGCATAAGACACTGTACTGTGTGGATGAAGATCAGACTCTGTCAATAATCATTTCTGTTCTGTATTTTTTAATATAAGGAGGAAAAATGTTCTTCGCCTCAGACGCTAATGATTCGGACGATTTGATTGGAGCCTTTTCTGAAATGTTTCCAATAAACCGAGACAGGACCAATGCATTTTTAAAGGTGAGAATCCACAGAAGTTCCAGACCTGTTCTCTGGTATTAAAGGGGTCTTGCCATTTGGCTAAGCCCTTTTTGAGGCCAGCTCGTAACACGCTATGAGCCTGCCTCACAGAATCGGGAGAAGGCTGCGCTTGTACAGATCTCTTCCAATTATGTCTATGGGAGTTGTCACCAGTCGCCCTGCCAATACGCCCGTGTCACCATTTACCATACCCTGCCCGCTGTTTTCCTCATGCGGGGTGCACTGTGGCTGTTGAAGGCAGCCTCTGTTGCTGACTCCTCATAAGCTCTCTGCGGCAGTCTGCTCCTCAGGACGCGTGCACACCCTAGTTTAATGCTCTGGGATCTTTTCCTAGATAAGCGCTCCTCCTCAGCTCTACTCTTCAAGTTTGCTTGTGTATTTATGTACGTTTTTGCTACTCGGTTCCATTTACGTTTCCTGGTATTGAGTTTCGACTATTCCTTCTCATTTATGAGTGCACTGCGCCTGTCCTGGTCTCCCGTTTGTGACCTTGACTATGGTTGAATGTCGCCTGCACTGACCTTCAACTGGTGACCTGACTCTGCCTCGCCCTTCTGTACCACGCTTCATGCCAACCATCACCACGAGTGACCTTGCTGGATGTACCAACCTTAGAGTTGCCTTGCAGCAGAGTCCAAACCCCCCTGTGGGAGTTCGGGGTGAAGCCCATGGGCTCTTCAGACTCCATTCCTTGGTGAGGGCTTGCGCCAAACCCATGGTTGGCACAGAGGATTCACTCCCGCTCGTTATATATTCATGGTTACATAGTTAGTACGGTTGAAAAAAGACACGTGTCCATCAAGTTCAACCAAGAGTGGGGAAAAAGTGGGTGAAGGGAGAGAGACAAGGATCTCAAGCCCAGCCTCCCCACTGGTGAATGACCTGAACCCACAAGGCAAGAACCAATCTGCTCCAGGGGAGACCCCATCTCTGACCACAGAACTGACACCAGCCAGGATCCAGAATTTGACATGACTACATACACATTAATATTCTTTAGTTCCAGGTAGGTATCTAAGCCTTTCTTGAAACTCTCTACAGTTCCTGCTGTGACCAGCTCCTCAGGCGGCTATTCCACAGATTCACAATTCTTACAGTGAATAACGCTTTTCTCCTCTGTAGAGTGAATCCTTTTTTCTCCATCCAAAGGGAATGTCCCCTTGTCTTCTGAGGGGGCTTTACATTAAATAATTTTTCCCCATACTTTTTGTAGGGACCATTTATATATTTCTATAAATTAATCATGTCTCCCCAAAGCCGTCTTTTCTCAAGACTAAATAAGTTCAATTCTACTAATCTCTCCTCATAACTAAGATGCTCCATTCCCCTTATAAGTTTGGTTGCTCGTCTTTGCACTCTCTCTAGCTCCATTACATTTCTTCTATAAACTGGAGCCCAGAACTGAACAGCATATTCTGAGTGAGGACGCACCAATGCTTTGAACAGCAGTAGAATTACATCCTTTTCCCGCGAGTCCAGGCCTCTTTTAATACACGCCAATATCTTACTTGCCTTAGAGGCAGCTGCTTGACACTGCATGCTGTTCTGTAGTCTATGATCTACAAGAACGCCCAGATCTTTCTCAACAAGCGATTCTCCCAGTTTTTCTCCCCCTAGGACATATGATGCCTGCAGATTATTACTCCCAGTACATGTGATGCCTGTAGATTATTTCTACCCAGATGCAGAACCTTACATTTATCCACATTGAATCTCATTTGCCAAGTGGATGCCCAAACACTCAGTGTGTCCAGGTCTGCTTGCATTTTATGAGCATCTTCCATTGATTGCACTATCCTGCCTAGCTTGGTGTCATCTGCAAAAATAGAAACCGTGTTATTGATCCCTTTCACTATATAATATCTTTAATAAATACATTGAATAAAAGAGGACATAATATTCAGAATGGCTATATTCGGAAATACAATAGAAATGAACAGGAAGAACTGAGCAAGTGCGGCCATCTTCTCATAATCTGGGGAGTGAGTGATGAGTCGGCCTCAGGAGGGACTTTGCCAAATGGTATCTTCCTATGACATTGATGATTGTGTTTTTCCGGTTGTAGATAACAAGTGTCCAAAGACTTATTCGGGCAGCGGGGCAGTTATCAGGCTCTGTCACTATAGACACGACTGTGGGAAACGATACGATGTTCATTATTACCTGGCAGGCTGCAGAACCGCCGGATGTGATTATCCAGGACCCATCAGGATACAATTATACCAATGAAAACCTTGACCATGACTTAATATCTCAAGTATCTTATCTAAAAATCCCGGGAACTTCACAGGTAAAATGAGATGATAAGAGAGCAAAAAGGCACAAACTCAACTCCACTTTTGTGTCTCTTCTCTACAGTTTTGATCGTGGTCTCTCTTTTTTGTTATTCAGGCTGGTTCTTGGACATATACAATAGAAAACTCGTTAAACAGCAGCCAGGTTCTTGGCATGTTGGTGACCTCCAGACCATCATCCTATAGCAAACCTCCCGTGACCATCACTGTTGAATGGATTGGTGAAAGTATCACTTCTCCACAGCCAGTGATTGTCTATGCAGAACTGAAGCAAGGACATACAGCAGTACTGGGAGCCAACGTGACGGCCGTCATTGAACCAGAAGCAGGAAAGCCTATCGTTGTGACGCTCAATGATAACGGTTCAGGTAAAGCGTCACATTTACTAACTTTTTACCCTCTAATGTATTTGTGTTTGACAGCGGCATAGCTAGAAGAGAGCGGCAGACATTGAGGTCACCTAAGCTAGCCATATGCATTAGATTAGATCGGCAAACCTGACAATTTTGGTATGGAAAAATAAATCACTGGAATAGACTATAAAACATAACCTTTAATAACTCTGTGAAAATATAAAAATAATACTATTTTCAAATGTATATAAGACCGCTAACCCTGCATACCCCTACATCTACACTCACCGGCCACTTTATTAGGTACACCATGCTAGTAACGGGTTGGACCCCCTTTTGCCTTCAGAACTGCCTCAATTCTTCGTGGCATAGATTCCACAAGTGTGTTGCAAACGATGCTCCAATTGGTAACCAAGGGGCCCAAAGAGTGCCAAAAAATATTCCCCACACCATGACACCACCACCACCAGCTGAACCGTTGAGACACAGGCAGGATGGATCCATGCTTTCATGTTGTTGACGCCAAATTCTGACCCTACCATCCGAATGTCGCAGCAGAAATCGAGACTCATCAGACCAGGCAACGTTTTTCCAATCTTCTACTGTCCAATTTCGATGAGCTTGGGCAAAATTGAGCCTCAGGTTCCTGTTCTTCAGCTGAAAGGAGTGGCACCCGGTGTGGTCTTCTGCTGCTGTAGCCCATCTGCCTCAAAGTTGCCATACTGTGCGTTCAGAGATGCTCATTCTGCCTACTTGGTTGTAACGGGTGGCTATTTGAGTCACTGTTGCCTTTCTATCAGCTCGAACCAGTCTGCCCATTCTCCTTTGACCTCTGGCATCAACAAGCATTTCCGCCCACAGGACTGCCGCTCACTGGATGTTTTTTTCTTTTTCGGACCATTCTCTGTAAACCCTAGAGATGGTTGTGCGTGAAAATCCCAGGAGATCAGCAGTTTCTGAAATACTCAGACCAGCCCTTCTGGCACCAACAACCATGCCACGTTCAAAGGCACTCAAATCACCTTTCTTCCCCATACTGATGCTCGGTTTGAACTGCAGGAGATTGTCTTGACCATGTCTACATGCCTAAATGCACTGAGTTGCCGCCATGTGATTGGCTGATTAGAAATTAAGTGTTAACGAGCAGTTGGACAGGTGTACCTAATAAAGTGGCCGGTGAGTGTATACTAGCTGACAATATGTATGTGAGGACATCGTCCCGATAAGGACGGCCCCAGCTGAAGGTCTAACTAGTAAACCCTAACACACCCTATATAAAACAGGGAAAATGTAGGGATACTAGAAATGGCCCAGAAGTAATGACCTGTGATCAATATAATGACCCTTGATCCGAAGCGTTTCTTTCCCAAGATTATATGGGAATTCCTCAGGGGTGTGTCACTAGATACACAAAACAAATATAATAGCAAAAAGATTCAGAGTTTCTTTGATTCATAAACTTATTTACAGGACTCTGGTATAATGGTAGAGTAGTCTCCAAATTGGCAGTGGCCACATAACATGTATCAACAGGTGAGTAAGAAGCTGTCACACAACTCTGGTAGTGGCTTCTCTTCCTTGAAAACAAATGGATTGCCTTTGGGAAGAGTCAGAGCAACACCATAACCATGAGATGGTCAACCAGTCCAGCCAAAATTAACCCCTTACCAACACGATGGAAATTTACATCATAATGCCGGTAAGGAGCTATGGAGCTGGCTCATTTATTGAGGCAGGTGGTGCCTGTTAATTACAGCTGTCACCTGCAGTTATGAGCTGGGATCTGAGATGACTCTGTTCCAGGCTGCTTAACCCTTTGGATTGAGCGGTGATCGGAGCTGCGTCATCTGAATGAATAAAGAATGGCGCTGTGTGTTGTTCCCTTCCTTGATTCATTCCCTCACATTGATATTGCGGGTGCTGATTGGTTGCCCTGCCATCCAGAAGCCTAATAAAGGCTCCAATAACTGCCATGTTACTGCTCCTATTACCTGCCCTAGCGATGATGTAATAGAAGAGCCATGTTTGTACACCCTTCTGCATTATCTATATCATGCACAACAATATACAAGCAATCGTTTCCCTTGTGGTCAAGTACCCTAGAGAGACTACACATAGAAGTAAAAAAAATAAATTATAAAAAAAAAATATTAAAGGTTCAAAACACCCCCCTTTTAAAAAAAAAAATTTAAAATACAGATATTAGTATCGCTGCATCTGTAAAAGTCCAGTCTAATAAAATATAACATTATTTATCCTGTACGATGAAGAAAACAATTCCAAATGCCACAATTGTGGTTTTTTGGTCATTTTACATCCTTTTAAAATTGAAATAAAAAGTGGTCAAAAAGAGGCATCTATCCTAAAATGGTACCAATGAAAACTACACATCAGCCAACAAAAAATGAGCCCTCCCTCAGTTAAATATATGGAAGTATGTGTAGTCCCCAGGTTACAAACGGAATAGGAACTGTAGGTTTGTTCTTAAGTTGAATTTGTATGTAAAGAACAGGTAGATTTATTTAATGTAACTGCAACACAAATGGTTTTTTTTCTTAGTTTCGGACAGTGCAGGGAAGGGTTTTTACATTTGTTTTGCTGTCTGTGCCCCTGTTAAGAAGATTTCACCTCATTTCCACCTCGTGTGCTGCTGTGGCATGCTGGTACTTGTCGTTCCACAGCTACTATCTACTGTGGAACATGGAACTACAAGTGCCATCATGCCCCATAAGTCTCAGTTTGTAACTAAGGGAAAGATGTAAGTGGAAACAGTGTAAGTTGAGGACTGCCTGTACAAAAAAGTTATTGGTCACAGAAAATGGTGCTGTGGTGCAAAGTTAAGAGATAGAGAAGGTTTTTTTTTTTTTTTTTTTTTTTTTAAAGAACTAGAGCATAACAAAAACCCTGCAGATATGGTACCACTGGAACTGTATTGATCTGCAGAATACAGACAACATGTCATTTATACTGAGGAGCGAACGACATAAAAATGGAACCCTGCAAAAATTTTGCAATTATGCTTTTATTCACTTAGAATTTTATGTGTATTTCTCAGTACATTATATGGCATAGCCAATAGCACCAAGGAATAGTCCATCTTTTCCCGCAGAAAACAAGTCCTCATAGGGCTATGTAGATAGAGGAATAAAAAGTTATGGCTCTGGGAACGCACAGAGGAAAAAATGGATGCAACGGAAAAAAATAGGCTGCGGTAGGAAAGAATTAAAGGGGTTTTGCCATCGTAGACATTGATGGAATTCCATAGGATACACAATCTGTCAGATAGTGCTAGATTCCTCCTCTGGGACCTGCACCTATCTCCAAAACAGTCCCCGAAAACTCTTCTTTCTGAATGGAGAGGTGATTATGCAAGTGCAGCCCCTCTCCTTTCAGTTCAGTGGGATTTTCGAGTGCAGCTGAATGTCATCTCTAACCTCTACCTGAACTCCCACTGAAAGGAACTTCTGGGACCTGGATCTGACATTGGTGGTATATTCTATCAATATTCCATCAATGTTTATGATGGCAAAACCCCTTGAAGATATCTGGCAATGGCTTATCTCTCCTGTGAACAACAGGATTCGGCATCCAACTGCCCTACACAAATACCAATGGGGAGAGTCAGAGCAACACAATACAAATTAGAGAGGCAGCCAGTTCCCCTAAAATTAAAGGGCTTGTCTCACTATAAAGATTAGCTTTTAACATGTAGAGAGAAGTAAATAAACACTTTTTTTCCAAATATATTGCTTTATTTATTTTGCTTTGTTGAGTAGATAAGAGAGATTGTATCTGCTCTGAGCGCACATAGCTTTCTCTGGTTATCATCCTGCTCTCCCTTTCTCTCTCTACTTTTTATCTGAGAGCAGGGAGAGACATCACCATAGGTCGGTGTGTTATCTCTAACAAAGGAGAGTAACTACTTTTGTTTACTTTAAGCTCTGAAGCTTTATGCCTTATAGATAAGATATCCTGCTCTCATGTCAATGCAATTAGAAGAACTGTGAACACGGAGCTGATGTGCGAATCACTGCTATAGAACCAACCACAGCCTGACCAGAAAGAGACAGAAAGTATGAATCTGAAGCTGTTTTGGCTCTGTGAAACAACATAGTGAGACAACCCCTTTAAAGTGTCCGGAAGCGACTTATCTCCCCTGAAAACAAGAGGGCTTATATTAAAATCTAGCAGCCTAAACTTTCTTTTCTATGACATTATCAGTTAGTGGAAAGTCAGGACATTAGATGATAGACTGATCCTGCTGAAGTCATCCAAAATTAACCTTATCTTTATGGCCACTATAGGGTGCACAAAAAGGGAGCAACTAGCCCTCAGGGATTATACTTATTGGGAACCTCAGTCTGAATCTACATGTTGTTTTTCTGAAAGAAATAGCTATGAGTGCTCATGTCAAAGCAAGATTTTATTTTTTAGTAGAAGTCTGTATGTTTAAAATAAAAAATGAATAGCCGTAGTATAATAAGCAGCTATAACGTAATATTAGATATTAAATGCAATAAACACCTTTGAAGATATGTTTTATTGCATTTTATGTATTTTATCAAATAAAACATGTTTACAGTTGGTTTTCATCAACATTTTTGGACTGTTTCTTTGCTAACATATCTGACAATACAAAGCTGTAGTTCTGTGATAATTCCTTCAGGCAAGGCCTCTGATGGCTTAGTCTGCAGCCCCTCTCCCTGATGGCTCAGACTGCAGCCCCTCTCTCTGATTGCTCAGCCTGCAGCCCTTCTCTCTGATTGCTCAGCCTGCAGCCCCTCTCTCTGATGGCTCAGTCTGCAGCCACTCTCTCTGATGGCTCAGTCTGCAGCCCCTCTCTCTGATGGCTCAGTCTCCAGCCCCTCTCTCTGATGGCTCAGTCTGCAGCCCCTCTCTCTGATGGCTCAGTCGGCAGCCCATCTCTCTGGTGGCTCGGTCTGCAGCCCCTTTCTCTGATGGCTCATTCTACAGCCCCTCTCTCTGATTGCTCAGACTGCAGCCCCTCTCTCTGATGGCTCAGTCTGCAGCCCCTCTCTCTGATGGCTCAGTCTGCAGCCCCTCCTCTGATGGCTCAGTCTGCAGCCCCTTTCTCTGATGGCTCATTCTTACAGCCCCTTTCTCTGATGGCTCAGTCTGCAGCCCTTCTCTCTGATGACTCAGTCTGCAGCCCCACTCTCTGATTGCTCAGTCTGTAGCCCCTCTCTCTGATGACTCAGTCTGCAGCCCCACTCTCTGATGGCTCAGTCTGCAGCCCCTCTCTCTGATGGCTCAGTCTGCAGCCCCTCTCTCTGATGGCTCAGTCTGCAGCCCCTCTCTCTGATGGCTCAGTCTGCAGCCCCTCTCTCTGATGGCTCAGTCTGCAGCCCCTCTCTCTGATGGCTCAGTCTGCAGCCCCTCTCTCTGATGGCTCAGTCTGCAACCCCTCTCTCTGATGGCTCAGTCTGCAACCCCTCTCTCTGATGGCCCAGTCTGCAGCCCTTCTCTCTGATGGCTCAGTCTGCAGCCACTCTCTCTGATGGCTCAGTCTGAAGCCCCTCTCTCTGATGGCCCAGTCTACAGCCCTTCTCTCTGAAGGCTCAGTCTGAAGCCCCTCTCTCTGATGGCTCAGTCTGAAGCCCCTTTTTCTGATGGCTCAGTCTGCAGCCCCTCGCTCAGATGGCTCAGTCTGCAACCCCTCTCTCTGATGGCCCAGTCTACAGCCCTTCTCTATGATGGCTCAGTATGCAGCCCCTCTCCCTGATGGCTCAGTCTGCAGCCCCTCTCTCTGATGGCTCAGTCTGCAGCCCCTTCTCTCTGATGGCTCAGTCTGCAGTCCTTCTCTCTGATGGCTCAGTCTGAAGCCCCTCTCTCTGATGGCTCAGTCTGAAGCCCCTCTCTCTGATGGCTCAGTCTGAAGCCCCTCTCTCTGATGGCTCAGTCTGAAGCCCCTCTCTCTGATGGCTCAGTCTGAAGCCCCTCTCTCTGATGGCTCAGTCTGCAGCCCCTCTCTCTGATGGCTTAGTCTGCAGCCCTTCTCTCTGATTGCTAAGTCTGCAACCCCTCTCCCTAATGGCTTAGTCTGCAGCCCCTTCTCTCTGATGGCTCAGTCTGCAACCCCTCTCTGATGGCTCAGTCTGCAACCTCTCTCTCTGATGGCTCATTCTACAGCCCCTCTCCCTAATGGCTTAGTCTGCAGCCCTTCTCTCTGATGGCTCAGTCTGCAGCCCTTCTCTCTGATGGCTCAGTCTGCACCCTCTCTCTGATGGCTCAGTCTGCAACCCCTCTCTCTGATGGCTCAGTCTGCAACCTCTCTCTCTGATGGCTCAGTCTGCAGCCCCTCTCTCTGATGGCTCCAGTCTGCAGCCCTCTCTCTGATGGCTCAGTCTGCAGCCCTCTCTCTCTGATGGCTCATGTCTGCACCCCTCTCTCTGATGGCTCAGTCTGCAGCCCTTCTCTCTGATGGCCTAGTCTGCAGCCCCTTCTCTCTGATAGCTCAGTCCGCAGTCCTTCTCTCTGATGACTCAGGCTGAAGCCCCTCTCTCTGATGGCCCAGTCTACAGCCCTTCTCTCTGATGGCTGAGTCTGCAACCCCTCTCCCTAATGGCTTAGTCTGCAGCCCTTCTCTCTGATGGCTCAGTCTGCAACCACTCTCTGATGGCTCAGTCTGCAACCTCTCTCTCTGATGGCTCATTCTACAGCCCCTCTCCCTAATGGCTTAGTCTGCAGCCCTTCACTCTGATGGCTCAGTCTGCAGCCCCTCTCTCTCTGATGGCCCAGTCTGCAGCCCCTCTCTCTCTGATGGCCTAGTCTGCAGCCCCTTCTCTCTGATGGCTCAGTCTGCAGCCCCTTCTCTCTGATGGCTCAGTCTGCAACCTCTCTCTCTGATGGCTCATTCTACAGCCCCTCTCCCTAATGGCTTAGTCTGCAGCCCTTCACTCTGATGGCTCAGTCTGCAGCCCCTCTCTCTCTGATGGCCCAGTCTGCAGCCCCTCTCTCTCTGATGGCCTAGTCTGCAGCCCCTTCTCTCTGATGGCTCAGTCTGCAGCCCCTTCTCTCTGATGGCTCAGTCTGCAGCCCCTTCTCTCTGATGGCTCAGTCTGCAACCTCTCTCTCTGATGGCTCAGTCTGCAGCCCCTCTCTCTGATGGCTCAGTCTGCAGCCCCTTCTCTCTGATGGCTCAGTCTGCAGCCCCTTCTCTCTGATGGCTCAGTCTGCAGCCCCTCTCTCTGATGGCTCAGTCTGCAGCCCCTCTCTCTGATGGCTCAGACTGCAGCCCTTCTCTCTGATGGCTCAGTCTGCAGCCCTTCTCTCTGATGGCTCAGTCTGAAGCCCCTCTCTCTGATGGCCCAGTCTGAAGCCCCTCTCTCTCTGATGGCACAGTCTGAAGCCCCTCTCTCTCTGATGGCACAGTCTACAGCCTTTCTCTATGATGGCTCAGTCTGCAGCCCCTCTCCCTAATGGCTAAGTCTGCAGCCCTTCTCTCTGATTGCTCAGTCTGCAGTCCTTCTCTCTGATGGCTCAGTCTGAAGCCCCTCTCTCTCTGATGGCACAGTCTACAGCCCTTCTCTATGATGGCTCAGTCTGCAGCCCCTCTCCCTAATGGCTTAGTCTGCAGCCCCTCTCTCTGATGGCTCAGTCTGCAGCCCCTCTCTCTGATGGCCCAGTCTACAGCCCTTCTCTCTGATGGCTCAGTCTGAAGCCCCTCTCTCTGATGGCTCAGTCTGCAGCCCTTCTCTCTGATGGCTCAGTCTGCAGTCCTTCTCTCTGATGGCTCAGTCTGAAGCCCCTCTCTCTGATGGCCCAGTCTACAGCCCGTCTCTCTGTTGGCTAAGTCTGCAACCCCTCTCCCTAATGGCTTAGTCTGCAGCCCTTCTCTCTGATGGCTAAGTCTGCAACCCCTCTCTGGTGGCTCAGTCTGCAACCTCTCTCTCTGATGGCTCATTCTACAGCCCCTCTCCCTACTGGCTTAGTCTGCAGCCCTTCTCTCTGATGACTCAGTCTGCAGCCCTTCTCTCTGATGGCTCAGTCTGCAACCCCTCTCTCTGATGGCTCAGTCTGCAAACCCTCTCTCTGATGGCTCAGTCTGCAACCTCTCTCTCTGATGGCTCAGTCTGCAACCTCTCTCTCTCTGATGGCTCAGTCTGCAGCCCCTCTCTCTGATGTCTCAGTGTGCAGCCCCTCTCTCTGATGGCTCAGTCTGCAGCCCCTCTCTCTCTGATGGCTCAGTCCGCAGCCCTTCTCTCTCTGATGGCCCAGTCTGCAGCCCGTCTCTCTGATTGCCCAGTCTGCAGCCCCTCTCTCTGATGGCTCAGTCTGCAGCCCCTCTCTCTTATGACTCAGTCTGCAGCCCCACTCTCTCTGATGGCTCAGTCTGCAGCCCCTCTCTCTCTGATGGCTCAGTCTGCAGCCCCTCTCTCTCTGATGGCTCAGTCTGCAGCCCCTCTCTCTCTGATGGCCCAGTCTGCAGCCCTTCTCTCTGATTGCCCAGTCTGCAGCCCCTCTCTCTGATGGCTCAGTCTGCAGCCCCTCTCTCTGATGGCTCAGTCTGCAGCCCTCTTCTCTGATGGCTCAGTCTGAGCCCCTCTCTCTGATGGCTCAGTCTGCAGCCCTTCTCTCTGATGGCCCAGTCTGCAGCCCATCTCTCTGATGGCCCAGTCTGCAGCCCTTCTCTCTGATGGCCCAGTCTGCAGCCCTTCTCTCTGATGGCCCAGTCTGCAGCCCCTTCTCTCTGATGGCTCAGTCTGCAGCCCCTTCTCTCTGATGGCTCAGTCTGCAGCCCCTTCTCTCTGATGGCTCAGTCTGCAGCCCTTCTCTCTGATGGCTCAGTCTGCAGACCTTCTCTCTGATGACTCAGTCTGCAGCCCCTCTCTCTGATGGCTCAGTCTGAAGCCCCTCTCTCTGATGGCTCAGTCTGCAGCCCTCTCTCTGATGGCCCAGTCTGCAGCCCTTCTCTCTGATGGCTCAGTCTGAAGCCCCTCTCTCTGATGGCTCAGTCTGAAGCCCCTTTCTCTCTGATGGCACAGTCTACAGCCCTTATCTATTATGGCCCAGTCTGCAGCCCCTCTCCCTAATGGCTTAGTCTGCAGCTCTTCTCTCTGATGGCTCAGTCTGCAACCCCTCTCTGATGGCTCAGTCTGCAAACTCTCTCTCTGATGGCTCATTCTACAGCCCCTCTCCCTGATGGCTTAGTCTGCAGCCCTTCTCTCTGATGGCTCAGTCTGCAACCCCTCTCTCTGATGGCTCAGTCTGCAACCACTCTCTCTGATGGCTCAGTCTGCAGCCCCTCTCTCTGATGGCTCTGCAGCCCCTCTCTCTGATGGCTCAGTCTGCAGCCCTTCTCTCTGATGGCTCAGTCTGCAGCCCCTCTCTCTCTGATGGCCCAGTCTGCAGCCCTTCTCTCTGATGGCCCGGTCTGCAGCCCTTCTCTCTGATGGCCCGGTCTGCAGCCCTTCTCTCTGATGGCTCTATCTGCAGCCACTCTCTCCGATGGCTCAGTCTGAAGCCCCTCTCTCTGATTGCCCAGCTGCAGCCCTCTCTCTGATGGCTCAGTCTGAAGCCCCTCTCTCTCTGATGGCACAGTCTACAGCCCTTCTCTATGATGGCTCAGTCTGCAGCCCCTCTCCCTAATGGCTTAGTCTGCAGCCCTTCTCTCTGATGGGTCAGTCTGCAACCCCTCTCTCTGATGGCTCAGTCTGCAGCCCCTCTCTCTGATGGATCAGTCTTCAGACCCTCACTCGGATGGCGCAGTCTGCAGCCCCTTTCTCTGATGGCTCAGTCTGCAGCCCCTTTCTCTGATGGCTCAGTCTGAAGCCCCTCTCTTGATGGCTCAGTCTGAGCCCTCTCTCTGATGGCTCAGTCTTAAGCCCTCTCTCTGATGGCTCAGTCTGCAGCCCCGCTCTCTCTGAAGGCCCACTCTGCAGCCCCTCTCTCTGATGGCCCAGTCTGCAGCTCTTCTCTCTGATGGCTCAGTCTGCAGCCACTCTCTCTGATGGCTCAGTCTGAAGCCCTTCTCTCTGATGGCTCAGTCTGCAGCCCTTCTCTCTGATGGCCCAGTCTACAGCCCATCTCTCTGATGGCTCAGTCTGAAGCCCCTCTCTCTGATGGCTCAGTCTGCAACCCCTCTCTCTGATGGCCCAGTCTGCAGCCCCTTTCTCTGATGGCTGTCTGCAGCCCCTCTCTCTGTTTGGCTCAGTCTGCAACCTCTCTCTCTGATGGCTCAGTCTGCACCCCTTCTCTGATGGCTCAGTCTGAGCCCCTCTCTCTGATGGCCAGTCTGCAGCCCCTTCTCTCTGATGGCTCAGTCTGCAGCACCTCTCTCTGATGGCTCAGTCTGCAGCCCTCTCTCTCTGATGGCCTCAGTCTGCAGCCCTTCTCTCTGATGGCCCAGTCTACAGCCCTTCTCTCTGATGGCTCAGTCTGAAGCCCCTTTCTCTGATGGCTCAGTCTGCAGCCCCTCTCTGATGGCTGTCTGAACCCCTCTCTCTGATGGCCCAGTCTGCAGCCCTTCTCTCTGATGGCCCAGTCTACAGCCCTTCTCTCTGATGGCTCAGTCTGAAGCCCCTCTCTCTGATGGCTCAGTCTGAAGCCCCTTTCTCTGATGGCTCAGTCTGCAGCCCCTCTCTCTGATTGCGCAGTCTGCAGCCCCTCTCTCTGTGGGCGCAGTCTGCAGCCGCTCTCTCTGATGGCGCAGTCGCAAGCCCCGCTCTCTGATGGCTCGGTCTGCGGCCCCTCTCTCTGATGGCTCAGTCTGCAGCCCCTCTCTTTGATGGCTGTCTGCAACCCCTCTCTCTGATTGCCCAGTCTGCAGGCCTTCTCTCTGATGGCTCAGTCTGCAGCCCTTCTCTCTGATGACTCAGTCTGCAGCCCCTCTCTCTATTTTCATGAATGATAATTTAAACAGATACCTTTACAATCAGATTAATAAACTTTGGTTTTAACCATGTCAATTTAGATTTAAGGATCAGGAAAACAGAAAGAGGGGCTGCAGACTGAGCCGACAAAGAGCTCATCTTAGGGAATGAGAACAGAGTGCAGCAGTGTTTATTGTATTTTACTATGAGACATTGAAGCTGCAGAAGACAGTCTCACATTTTTACTCAAAAACACTTGTTTCATTTAATAAAATGCAAGCAGTGCAATAACAAATGTCTGCAAAGGTGTCCACAACCTGCACTGTATAACCAAATAGCTGAACATATTGTGCTGTCCAACAAAGATTTACACTTCTGTGCCATCTAGGTGCTGACACTGTCAAGGACGATGGCGCATATTCCAGATATGTCTTCAGGTTCCCTACAAATGGTAGATATTCACTGAAAATTCTTGCCATATGGACAAATGCTACCTCACTGGTGACTGAATTGAGCAACCGAGCCATGTACGTTCCTGGATACATCGAAAATGGTAAATGCAAGGAAATATCTATCTATTATCTATCTCATACCTGTCTATCCATTTTTTTATTCTTATATATGTATGATATATCTATCTATCTATCTCATATCTATCTATATGTCTATCTAGGGAAGCGTGCAGGTAAAAAGAAGGAAATGCGGCGCGCGTAAAGCAAAAGGCTGTACAGTGATTGTTTTATACTAGTGAGGATTGTATTAGCTTCCTCACATGTTTTAATAAATATAACACTTTCTATAACTAAGTGGAGTGTTTGTTCTGTTTAAACGGAACACGAGCGCCGAAATTCCTTCTTTTCACCTGCACGCTTCCCTATTTCTGACTCGCTGAACCGCTGAGTACCGCGAGTGAAGATCCGCTGGCTGCCGTTTTTATGAGCTTGGAAATAAGCTCCATTAAGTCTAGACGAATGTTGTGCCTCCTATTGTTTGCACAACCTATCCAGGTGAGCATACCCGGCTATTAATTTCTTCTATCTTTTGAAGAAAGTACGTACTTCACTATTGTGCGCCTGTTTTTTGTCTCCATCTCTTCTATATATGTCTATCTATCTATCTCATATCTATCTATCTCATATCTATCCATCCTTCTCACTATCTATCTCATCTCTATCTATCTATCTCATATCTCTCCATCTTTCTCACTATCTATATATCTATCTCATATCTATCTATGTCATATCTATCCATCTTTCTTTCTCACTATCTCTATATCTATCTCTATATCTATCTATCTTTCTATCTATCTATCTATCTCATATCTATCTATGTCATATCTATCCATCTTTCTTTCTCACTATCTATATATCTATCTCCTATCTATCCATCTTTTTCACTATCTATCTATCTATCTATCTATCTATCTATCTATCTATCTATCTTTCTGTCTGTCTGTCTATCATTATCTGTTTAGTCAACAATCCATAAATAAGCTATATGCTACAGTATCTATTTGTTTATCTACCTTTCTATCTGTCATATCTATCAGTCTATCTATAGTTATCTGTCTATCCATCCACCTATATTCTACAGTGTTTATCTATCTCTCCATCAATCCATTCATCTATATTCTACATTATCTCATATCTATCCATCTTTCTCACTTTCTATGTATCTATCTATCTATCTCATATCTATCTATCCCTATCTATCTATCTATCTATCTATCTGTCTCATGTCTATCTATCTCATATCTATCTATCTATCTCATACCTATCTATCTATATATCTCTCTATCTCATACCTATTTTCTATATATCTATCTATATCTATCTATCTATCTTCACAATATCTATCTCATATCTATGTATTTATCTATCTCTACCATATCTATTTTATCTATCTATCCCATATCTATCTTTTCTATATATCTTTTCTATCTATTTTTCTATCTCATATCTATCTATCTATCTATCTATCTATCTATCTATCACAATATCTATCTCATATCTATGTATTTATCTATCTCATACCTATCCATCTATATATCTATCTATCTATCTATCTATCTCATATCTATCTATCTATCTATCTTCCACAATATCTATCTCATATCTTTGTATCTATGTATTTATCTATCTCATACCTATCCATCTATCTATCCATCTATCTATCTATCTATCTATCTATCTATCTATCTATCTATCTATCTATAACTTTCTTTAAAACCTGTGGAGGAGATTTATTCAATCTGGTGCTTTAGGTGGATTCTGATTCTTTCTATTAGCAGTTACTTCTTTTCCCCCTGCACCAGTCCTGACGCCCTTCACGTGGGTTGTTCTTGATTTATTTCAGGCAGCATCAGCATGAACCCTCCTAAACCTCTGATCAGCAGTGAAGGGCTAAGTTTCAATGAATCCTTCAGTAGAATCCACTTTCTTGGGAGTTTCAGAGTGAGGAACGTCTCGGAGAATGCAGCGAATGTGGACGTCTTCCCTCCATGTAAAATAACTGACCTTGAAGCGAGACTAGAAAATGACCTTGCGGTGTTGTCCTGGACGGCGCCAGGAGACGACTACGACCAAGGGTCTGGTAGGTTGTCCTTCAGAGGTCAATCTTGTTTGATAACTTTATATTCTTCTCAATGTTGAAATTGCAGCACCAAGAAGGACGAGCCATAAACTTCTGCAAATCGAGGAAGGAGCCGGCATCGCTAAGATCTACAGATGATCACATTTCCAAAACATGGAAGCAGGGAGCACTAGGTTGAGTCAGGGTCCGTTCACACATGTTCGGCGATATGGATCCACTACAAATAGGAAAGCCAGGTGTCGGCAAAGCACCAGGCTTGTCCACTCACTGGACTTATAAAATATTGCATGTAACTTTTGTTTGATTGAGCCCAACCATGCTGGAATGAGAATATGCTGGATTGCTGGACATATGTGACCCCACACTTAAATGGTTCTCTGGCACTTTGCTGGTGTATCCTCAGGCACAGCTGCTTATCCCTATGGACATCTGTGTCTGGTACTTCTGCTCATCCTATTCACTTGAACGAGTTATGCTCCACAATTTCTGACCGAGGATGTTCCGGTGTTGTCGATGATCGACTGATGGACTATTCTAGGGATAGTCCATCAATGTTTAGGTCCTAGAGAACTGACCCCAAATGTTTTTCATACTTGGGCTATAAAAGAGGGATTTTAAACAGTAACTGAGTTAAAACCACCTAACCCCTGGGATGTCCTTACCATGCTGTTTTACAGAGCCACAGCCAGTTTTAGACTCACACTTCCTGTTCAGGCTGTGGGCGGATCTACAGCTTCAGGCTCCAACTTCCTGTTCAGACTGTGGGCAGATCTACATTTTTAGGCTCCCACTTTCTGTTCAATCTGTAGGGTGGTTCTAACGCTTCAGACTACCACTTCCTGTTTAGGCTGTGGGTGGTTCTAAAGCTTTAGACTCACACTTTCTGGTGGTCCTATTGTTTCAGACTCACACTTCCTGTTCAGGCTGTGGGTGGTTCTAAAGCTTTAGACTCATACTTCCTGTTCAGCATGTGGTTGGTTCTAAATCTTTAGACTCATACTTCCTGTTCAGCATGTGGGTGGTTCTATAGCTTTAGAGTCATACTTCCTGTTCAGCCTATGGGTGGTTCTAACACTTCAGACTAACACTTCCTGTTCAGGCTGTGGGTGGTTCTACAGCTTTAGACTCATACTCCCTGTTCAGCCTGTGGGTGGTTCTAATGCTTCAGACTAACACTTCCTGTTCAGGCTGTTGGAAGTTCAACAGCTTCAGACTCATACTTCCTGGTTAAGCTACCGCTGCAGGGATTGGCACATCAGCTGTGCTATTTGTAGCTGAGCCTGTTGCAGTGATATGAGTGCAGGAGGTTTATAATCTGCAATGCACAAAGCTACAGAGCTCTAAGGCGTAAAAGTTGGCATTAACTTAGGTAAACATGTTTCTGTGCTGGAGGTAAGACTCAGTAGGGAGTGACTCACCATGGTCTGACAGGACAGCTTGGAGCAGAGTAGAGAGAAGTGGTTGTCTACACTAGCAGTAGATAACATCTTCGTTATCTCCTGAACAAATCAAAATCGTAACAGCAATATCTTTGGTAACAGTCTTAATTTACCTTTTCCTACATGTTAAAAGCCAAACATTATGGTGAGAGCACCCTTTTAAATGTAAAGGGTCGAGAGGGATGCATATTCTTTAAGCACTTTTTATTTTTTAGGGTAGACTATTAAATTAACTTAATAGGTGGAAACATGGAGGACACCTGCGGTATAATCTGCATCTTGTATACTGACTCTCTACAATGCATTTAAAATCCTAATTCTCTTGCCTGAGTCTTCTCTCATCTGCCTGTTTCTTGTGAAATTCCTCTCCTGTATGTGCTTTTTTTTCTGTGCTGTATGTTGCCTCCATTCTCTGCAGCTGAGCAGCAGCACTTCCTGTTTGAAAGTTGTCTTCCTTTCTCCTATAGATCCTTTCTCCTAGGATCCTTTACTGTGACTTGTCCAGTAACCTCAGCCTCGGTGTACACCCTTGTTTCCTACCTCACATTGAAAGTCTTGGGTAGCAGGATCAAAGACATGTGTCTAACCTGAAAACAAGCTACACTCCTTTGGTCACCTGATCTCCTGGGCTTGACACAGAGCTGTTTTCAGAACCCCTGAGCTTCCTGTAATTGAACAACTGATATAGACTTGCAGGAAGGCAACAGAAAATATAATCAAAGTATATGACTACAATGCCGAACTATGGGAAAGAGATTCTTTTTAAAAATGTTGTTTTTGTACTGGTCGAACCTATTACAAATGTGATAATCATTAGTGTTGAGCGAACAGTAAAAAGTTCCAGTTTTATTAGAACCTCAAACTATTTTGTTTTCGGTTCTAGGTTCTATTCGAACTTGAACTTCACACCCCATTAAATTCAATGGGAGAAGATGTTCTGATTAATTTTTATACCTATACAGGAGAGGAGAAGCTGGAATTACCATCCATAACAGTAACCTGCAGACGTGGAACAACTTAGTGAAGACAATTTGGCTCTAAGAGTGACAGAAAAAAATTCACAGACTAAAACACTTCATTCCTTTCAATGGTTAACTGGAAAGATGAGGACAGCTTGCAAGCACGGGCGTAGCGATAGGAGGTGCAGCGGTAGCAGCCGCTACCTGAGGGGGCCCAAAAGTGCCTTTGACACATTTGGTGCGGTGTGTTATACAATTACTGAACCCCAAAAACTGCAAAAGCGGAACTTTTGCGTATGTTTTAAAAAATCCAAGCACCCTGTATAATATATATCCATGTATATGAGAGTTAGGCGTTATGTGAACCTGCAAATGTCGCCAAATAACAGCTTCTGGGTGTGGGAAAGATGAAGCCAGCAATACCAAACTCCCTAATTATTGCTGTCTATGGAGAGGACAATGCTATCTAACTAAGAGCAGTCTGTACAGTACAGAGAGTGAGCTGAAAATGGTGTTAGCAAGGCAATACAGTGAAATATATATAACATGGTCATGTGATTTTAGCAGCGATGACGTTTTTGACACTTCTCTGTGCTCTGCACTGATTGGATGGCCGCCAAAAGTGCAGAAAAGTGATTGGATGGAGCCAAAAGTGCAGAAAGGCGATTGGATTGGGCCAAAAGTGCAGAAAGGTGACTGGACAGCCGCCAAAAGTGCAGAAAGGTTGTTGGATGGCCGCCAAAAGTGCAGAAAGGTGATTGGATGGCGCCAAAAGTGCAGAAAGCCTCTGAAAACGAAACTGAAAATGGCGGGTCAAACTAGAACTAGAACAGTAAAATGTTTGGTTCGAGTTCTAAAAATTTGAGTTCTACTAGAACTTAACTTTTCTAGAACAGTTCCATCAACACTAATAATCACCAACTTCATCTTCCTTTTCAGCGTCCGGCTACGACATCCGAATGAGCAGCAGTCCATTAGATTTACGACAACGTTTCTCTGAAGCTGTGTCCATCAACGCCTCATCTCTGCGCCCAAAGAACGGCGGCACCAAAGAAACCTTCTCGTTCAGACTTCCCAACATGACGGCTCACAGCGGCGTTATCACCTACATAGCGATCCGCGCCACTGATAAAGTGTCACAACTATCGGAAGTGTCCAACCTGGTGCACGTGACCAGACGTGAGCTCCCGGAAGAAGACATTCACTTATCTTACTCGTCCGCTGTCGCTAGGTTTAATACAACAACCGTCACTGTTCTCATTGTATCTGTCATGTTCCTGTGTATGCTATACGCCGCCGACTTATGCTGGAGAAACAGGATCCTTAAGTTACTGAGCCTTACCCATAACATAGAGCTCCAGGAAATGTATACATCAGTGCAGGATACAACTCAGCTAACTCCCGGTCCCGACGTCCCTGCGTGTGAGATCTGAGGACGACGATTCAGAAGAAGCTATAATTATTCTAGAAGAAAGAACGGACTTTTAAATAAAGTTTTATGATGTAAGAGACTGAGGTGTCGTATACTATGTAAATTTAGCTACAAGGAGCAGTTACATATGTACTTGTTACTGTCGCTATAAATGGTGAATGAGTTACATCAACCCCAGACGAAGAGGGTAGAACATGTCAGCTGAACGTCATGTTGTCCAAAGTTTAGAGAACATTGGAATGTACTGCTCACAAAAAATTCGGGTTATTTTGCTTTGGTTGAAATTTTGGGATGAACATAACATTTCTGAATAATTATTTAAATGCAAAACACGAGCCCATCTCTTCCCTTCAGATGCACATGTCCAACTGTTCCATTTTCCAGTACTTTTCCATGCTCATGTGAACGGTTACCCGTGGTCTGAGGTGACACTTGGTGCCTCTCACCTCCCTTAAACGTGTCTGCAGTTGTGCGGCATTCATCATCTGGCTCCGCAGGACATTGGTTGCAATGAAGCGGTCATCATTGTGTGATGGAGCCAGAGGATGTTCACTTCTTTGCCTTTCTGTGACTCTTCCAGTCTCTCTGTATCTCTGATACAACCTGCTGATGACATTCTGTGACACTCTAAGCTCAGTGGCCACTTCCGTCTGAGAGCCTCCTGCTTGAAGCCTGGCAATGGCGAGGTCCTGCTGATCAATTGTAAGGTGTTGTCTTGGTCTCATGATGTTACAATGTGAACAGCAGGATGAGGAGGACGGTTTAAATCCCACATTGATCCCCTAAATTTATTGGTCGATTCAGGGATCAAACACCTGTTGGGAACTTTTCCATTAAGCTTCTTGTTAGAGATCAGCAAGTTGTGCAGAAAGTCCTGAAACACTGAACAGTTGGACGAGAGAATTTAAAGGGGAGAGATTGGGGCATTTACTGCCTCTACAGGGGAGAGATGGGGCATTTACTGCATCTACAGGGGAGAGAGGGGCCCTTCACTGCTTTAAAAGGGAGAGACGGGGGGATTTACTTCCTTACATGGGAGAGACGGGGGATTTAATGACTCTACAAGGGGGGACGGGCATTTACTGCCTTTACAGGGGGGGGACGGGGATTTATGCCTCTAAAGGGGGGGGAGGGGCATTTCTTCTACAAGGGAGGACGGGGCAGTTACTGCCTCTACAGGGGGAGAGACGGGGCATTTACTGCCTCTACAGGGGGGAGATGGGGCATTTACTGCCTCTACAGGGGAAGATTGTGGCATTTACTGCATCTAAAGGGAGAGACTGCGCATTTACTGCCTCTACAAGGAGAAACGGATTTATGTCTCTACAGGGGAGAGAGGGACATTTACTGCATCTACCGGGAGAGACGGGGCATTTACTGCATCTAAAGGGGGGAGAGGGGCATTTACTGCATCTACAAGGGAGAGACGGGCATTTTCAGCATCTAGAAGGGAGAGACGGGCATTTACTGCCTCTACAGGGGAGAGACGGGGCATTTACTGCCTCTACAAGGGAGAGACGGGGCATTTACTGCCTCTACAAGGGAGAGACGGGGCATTTACTGCCTCTACAGGGGAGAGACGGGGCATTTACTGCCTCTACAGGGGAGAGATGGGGCATTTACTGCCTCTACAGGGGAGAGATGGGGCATTTACTGCATCTACAGGGAGAGATGGGGCATTTACTGCATCTACAGGGAGAGATGGGGCATTTACTGCATCTACAGGGAGAGACTGCGCATTTACTGCCTCTACAAGGGAGAAACGGGGCATTTACTGTCTCTACAGGGGATACGGGCATTACTGCATCTACAGGGGAGACGGGGCATTTACTGCCTCTACAGGGGAGAGACGGGGCATTTACTGCCTCTACAGGGGAGAGACGGGGCATTCTGCCTACAAGGAGAACATTACTGCCTCTACAAGGGAGAGACGGGGCATTTACTGCCTCTACAGGGGAGTGATGGGGCATTTACTGCCTCTACAGAGGAGAGATGGGGCATTTACTGCATCTACAGGGGAGAGATGGGGCATTACTGCCTCTACAGGGGAGAGATGGGGCATTTACTGCATCTACAGGGGGCATTTACTGCCTCTACAGGGGAGAGAGAGGGGGGCATTTACTGCCTCTCAGGGGAAGACGGGGCATTTACTGCATTAAAAGGGGAGAGGGGGGCATTTATTTCCCTTTAAAGGGGGGGAAAAAAAAATCAATTTTTTTAAAAAAATGGGTTAATTTGCATACAGAATCTCCTAAAAGTCATTTCCCCAACCCCCCAAAATTTTTTTACAATATCTCATAAATTATTTCCCCCTTTACTTTTTAAACAGTTCTCAAAAGTCAGTACCCCCTAAACTTTAAATATACAGTTTTCTCAAAAAAGACGGGTCCCACCCCTTCCCCTTTATACAAGTACCCTCATAAAAAGCCAAGTACACCCCCCCCCAAACCATTTTTTATCCCAGAAATTCTCCAAAAAATTTCAGTACCCCCCTCACATTAATACGTACTTCAAAAAAGTCAGTAAAACCCCTCACATTTTTTTACAGTATGTAATAAGTAGTACACCCCCTCAATTATAGCAGATCTATAAAATTTCCGTAAAAAACCCCTACATTTTTGACCAGTTTCTTATAAAAGTCGTTCCCCCACCCCTCAAAATTTTGTAAATATTTTGCATTATATTTTTTTCCTTTGGGTCAACAGGGAATATCTAAAAACTTTGGTAAAAATGTAAAGAAGTCAATGTACAGATTGTTTTAACATTGTAAATTTGTGTTTTCCTCAAAATAACTAAACCCACAGCCATCATGTCTAAAACTGCCGGGGAACAAAAAGGGAGAAACACCCCTAATGACAATGGACAAATTGTGCCAAAGTTCAATATTTTTGTGTCCCCCTTTAAAACTTCCGCACTCCCTAACCTTTTGGGCATGGGGCCTTAAGCCACGGGCTGCAGCCAGGGAACCTTTCCCCCTCCATGACGACTCACGGAGCTGGTGGTGTTGAGACCTTGTGTCTTCCCCCTCCGTTAGGGGGCCCCCACAGATGCTCCATAGGGTTTGTTCACATCCATGTTGTAGGCTTCAGGGTCTCAGATCACATGCATGTAGCACTATTCTTTATGTCCAAACAACTAAAACCACAAAAAACCCTGCCAGACCCTTTTGTAAATCAATGGGATCCTTCAGCCAGGTCTCCATCGTATGACAGATACATCACAGCTGAAATAGCATTTATCTGCCCCTATGATGGAACAGAAAAGCAGAGTTCACAATGCAAGTAATCCTGTTTAAACCCAAACCCCGGGCCCGGGTCACCATTATTTTGCTCTGAAAACATTTAAGGCGTTGTTTCCTTCATGAATGACAAAAATGGAAGTCCCCCGAATGTGACCCTGTTTACCATCAGGGTATGGGAAAAGAGCATCTCTTGTTCTCATGCTGCGACTAAGCACTACAAAGGTCCAAAACACTTCAGAAAACCATAACAGTGCCGCGTGTGATTTTTAATTGGACTTAAATGGGGTTTTCTCAACATGGGGTTTTTCAAGCCCCAGCCCTTATCATACTTTCTGTTCAGGGTGTGGGGGGTTTATAACTGACGACCTATCAAATTGGTTCCAGCTATTCCTGTTACACAAATGAGGCTGGAAAATTTTAAAATGTAGAAAACAAGGGTACAGGCTTAAAGATGAAATTTTTCTTATTTTTTTTTGAAACTAGGATAAGACTCTGCAGGGGGATCGCCATGGCGAACTATTACTGCGTACTTGGAGCAGTCAAAAAAAAAAAACTGTCAGCACATCCGTTTTGAGAATAAACGATGGTTCACTTTTGGGCATCAAAAGCTATGCAACACAATACAATACAGCAGGGTCTATAGACACAAAAAAAGGGCAAAAAGGACATACAAATTTTTTGAACAGAATGTTCTGCTACTATGGAATATATGAAAAAAATTTGAGGTTCTTAGTGCACATTCTTCTTCAAACTGTAAATGCCCTACCTAGGCGGCAATACGTGGGACCCCATCAGGTGGGGGATACCTTACACTTAGTCTTTTTGGTTACCTCTCTTGGTGTTGTGGATCTGACCCCCACATTTCAGGGTTTAGCTTTGGATCTTGAGACGATAACAGTGAGCAGGGATGAGGTGGTCTGTAACCAATAGAAACTTGTGTCTAGAGGAGAATAAAATCTTCTTTTATCTCCTGACCAAAGCAAAATTCAACAAAGCAATGTATTTGGGTAATTATTTCTTTATTTTTACATTCGTCTTGACTTGTTTTAAATAACTAATCATTGTGGTGAGAAAACCTCTTTATTAAAAGTTTAGAAGTTAGAAATTTTCCCTTCTAGTGGATACTGGATTTACTACCATTACAAGTTATCGCTTTTGGTCTGGTTACCCGACTTATCTGTTCACCCTATTTGGGTTTGGAATTTACCTGTATTGGATTCTTATGGCATCACATAAAGGTGAACTGTGCTTCTAAGTATATTTTCTATTTCTAGAGGCCCTGTCTCAAAAATTTATTAAAATAAGCATTATTTTGCCCAAAAGATGATAAATAATTTTTTGTGTATAAAGTATTAGTGTTGTAAAATGTTGTTAGTCTAGAAACAGGTTGTTATTGCACAAGGTTGTCAACAGTTGTATAATGTTCCGGCAGTCCGAGATATTAACGGGGAAGAAAATTTTCTCGTGCTCAATGTATAAGATCAATTGATGCTTTCAAATGTTATTTTTACAGCTTCAAGTAAATAATATACGTCTTTAAAGGGGTTGTTTCACCATGCAGAGTCACAGGCAGCGGCACACTTCCTGGTCAGGCTGTTTACGTTTTTTAGCAGTAATTGGTTGGGCGATTCACCGTCGTAGCCCTGATTATTACTAGGCTGAGGTCGCCTGGGTTTACGAGTGCTAGTGAGTGTATGGTGGTTTTATATATCTGTAGTTTCCCATAGGCTGCAGAGCGTCTGTAGGATTTTAAAGCGGTTTTGCCGCATAGGGCTTTTCTATGACTCATTGGTTTATTCCAGCTGTACAGGACATTCTGTGTTTCAAAAGGTGATGTTTATGATTTATTTGCAAATCTGCATGATCATGTGATCAGCCAGGCTTGCCATTTACCATACCTTTCCTTCATAGTTGGTTCATCTAGTCAAAAGGCCATCTGTTTATGGAAAGAGTCTGGGAGTAGCTTCAATGCTGTAGCTGATAAGTTGGTTAGCACTTCTCCCTTCCATCATAGGGGTTTAAGGTTCAAATCCCTGCAGGAACCGAACACATGGATTTTTTTTCCCAATGCACATATCTGATTGATGTTTCTTTATTCTTTTTATTTACTTGCACTGTGTTGGTCCTATTTACTAGAAGGAGTTCGAGGGACGGGGGAGTAGATTTATATTAGCACCTGTGTGGTTTGAACACTTCGCCTTCACCAGTGTTTGTGGTGTGTGTTGTGATTACTAAAGAGTACAGAGGGAGGGAAGTAAGATTGAATGCAGAACCTTGGAGAGTGAAGATATATCCTTGTGCTTCTAATGCAGGGAGTGATGGCTTGGATTACTAAGGAGTATAAGAGGACGTGGTGTGGAATTACAGCAGTGGGGATTGAGATTCTTTGCTTCGAAGCGATTATTTGGTGGTTGTGTTGTGATTTATACTTAAGGAGTACAGGGGACTGGGAGGTTGAGTAGAATGGCTCGAGCATACCTGGGGGTTGGAGATCACAGACTGTCTCATCTTGTCAGGTCGTAGTTGATGTTGGTGTATGTTACGCTGTTAGGTATTATCTGGTTGGGATGGGAAGTAGAAATGACAGCTCCTTGGGGGTGAATACTTGCTCAGCAGTGAAGGGTAGGTGTGTGGATCACTACGGTGTCAGAGAAAGAGGATCGGTGGATTGGTTAGAATGTGACGGAGGCTAACTTTGGAAAGGGGTGTTCGGGTGAACACTGTGCGCTGAATACTGCTATGTCAAAGTGGAGTGTGTGTATTACTAAGGAGTAGCAGGAAACGGGAGTAGAAGATTACAGACTCTGGGGGTGAATCTTGCTCGCCAGGGAGGTTTGTGTGTGATGTACCTAAAGGAGTTATGAGGAACGGGATAGAATGACTAGTGCGATCGATGGGGCATGAACGACTGTGGCCTCAGCTCATGTTGACGTGTGTTTGTGTATTACTATGTAGGAGTAAACAGTGATGGAAGGAGTAAGAATGTCAGCACCGGGGGTTGAAACAGCTCGCGCTCAGCAAGTGTGAGTGTGTGTGATATTACTAAGGAAGTAGGAGAGGACATGGAGTAGAGATGTAGGCACCCTGGGGTTGAACACTCGCTCCAGCAGGGTGAGTGTGTGTGATTACTAAAGGATGTAGAGAGGACCAGGAGTAGGACATTGTGACGCAAGCACGCTGGGGTTGAAAGGCACTCTGATCAGGCAGTGTGTGTGTGGTGAGATTTTCTCTATAGGAGTTCAGGGACACATGTAGTGTAAAGATGAGCAGCACCCTGTGGTTTGAAACCACTTGCCCTTGCAGTGAGTGTATGTGTGATTACTAGGCAGAGAGAATTGGTGACTGAAAGTAGGTTGCCTAGAAGAGGACGAGGTGATGTACTGAGCGCTGTGGCGGCCCAGGACTGAGGAGCTCTCGTCACTGGTCGTATCCCCTGGAGACGAGCTGTAGTCTATGAGTAACTAAGGGCGCAGCTAAAACGAAAATGGTAAGGAATGGTTTACCTGGAACACTGACTTACTGCTGACTGCCAGCTATCAAAGCCTACCATCGTACCATACTGTACAAAGATGGTTATTGGATAACTATGCATAAATTGGACCAAGAAGTGTAGGTTGCGTACGTATGAAGGCGTTTTGGTCAAAAAGGGAATGTTGCGAAGTAATTTGATGTAGAAGAATATCCACGCGAGAGGGAAAACCGTGCTATGCAGTACTGGCAATGGGAGAGCTCGTCGTACGTAGGTGAGACAACAGTTGTGCTATATAATGAGTAACTTTTGCTATGAAAACGCGGTCTACAAGGGAACGGCTTACTATAGGAGAAAACCAGTTATTAAGAGAACTCGATACTATAGAGAACATCTAAAGAGAATGCTACTATAGAAAAATCAGAGTCTGAACAGGGTGAACTGCACTGTACTATAGAAAACAGTATCTACAAGGGAAACTGACTACTATAGAGACAGTCATATAATGAGAACTCTTCTATGGAGAACAGTCTACAGAAGGGAACTGCTACGTATAGAGGATATAACACAAGTCTACAAGAGAAACTGCTAGCTAATAGGAAATTTAAAAGCCGATCTTGCCTAGACAAAAGGATATGACACTCTGTCTACTTTATATGAAATAGATCAGTCTACAAGAGTAACTGACGTAGACTATTTAGATAAAACACGTATTTTTCTTAACAGAACTGGAGCGAATTGTTTCATCTACGAAATACAGTCTACAAGGGAACTGCTGCTAATGTAGAGAGATAAATCTCTGGGGTGTCCTTACGCGAAGTAGGAACTGCTTATACTTATTAGTGGAATCAATTCTGTTTAGATAAGATGAAACCTGCTAGTTTATAAGAAAATTAAGACAGTCTAATTTAAGTGAAATTCTAGCTACTGATAGGTTTATTATCGCAGATCTACAAGAGAACTGGCTACTATAGAAGAAGAAAAAAACGCAGTCTGACAAGGGAGAGAGAAATTTGCTTTACTATATGAGAGAAACATAGTGTCGCTTGACATTACAGAATGAACTGCTTGCTGTATAGAAAAAAACAGTCTACTAAGATCTTGATGGAGAAACTGGCTACTTATAGAAAGGAAAACAGTCTTACAAGGGAACTGCTATTATAGGCGACAGGAAAGAAACAGTCTACAAGTAAAACTGAGTACTAGTGGAGAAATGACTGTCTACAAAGGGAGAAGACTGTGCTTTACTATAGAGATCCAGCTCTCATATCCATAGATAATGGAGGATGATCTGCTACTATAGAGTAACAGGTCTACAAGGGAACTGTAATATAGAGAACAGTCTTACGAAGGGAAACTTGCTACTATATGTGAGACAGGTGTATCTGATCAAGAGATCTGTATTATATGATGTAAATCAGCTACTAGAGGGAATAGCATGAGCGTCTACTACAGAGAAACTAGTCTACAAGGGAAGATCTTGCTACTATTAGAGAACAGTCTACAGAAGGGAAAGCACAGAGTACTCTATAGAGAGAACAGTCCGTATATGGAGAACGGCTATACTATAAGGAAAAAGCCGTCGCTTCAAGGAGATACTGGTTGCTACTATAGAAAAAACAGTCCTATAAGAGGAACTATACTATAGAAAACAGTCTATAAGAGAACTACTACTATAGAAAACAGTCTACAAGGAAACTGCTACTATAGAAAACAGTCTACAAGGGAACTGCTACTATAAAAAACAGTCTAAAAGGGAACTGCTGCTATAGAGAACAGTCTACAAGTGAACTGCTACTCTAGAAAACAGTCTACAAGAGAAGACGGCTTACTATAGGAAAAACAGTCTACAAGGGAACTGATACTATAGAGGAACAGTCTAGAAAAGAACTGTACTTTAGAGAACAGTCTACAAGGATCTGCTACTATAGAAAAACAGTCACAAGAGAAAATGGCTACTATAGAAAAACATCTTCAGGAACTGCTACTATAGAGAACAGTCTGCAAGAGAACTGCTACTATAGAAAACAGTCTATAAGAGAACTGCTGCTATAGAAGATATGTCCTAAGAAAAAGGGAACTGATTGCTATAGAAAACGTCTACAAGGGAACTTGCCTACTATTAGAAAAACAGTCTACAAGGGAACTGCTACTATAGAGAACAGTCTACAAGGGAACTGCTACTATAGAAAACCGTCTATAAGAGAACTGCTACTATAGAAAACCGTCTATAAGAGAACTGCTACTATAGAAAACAGTCTACAAGGGAAAAGTGCTTACTAAGAGAACAGTCTACAAGAGAAATCTGTATATAGTAGAACAGTTCTACAAAGAGAATCTGCCTCTATGAGAAAATTCAGTCTACAAGGAACTGCTACTATTAGAGAACTGGTCTACATTTGGGGAATGCTTACTATAGAAACCGTCTATATAAGAGGTAACTGCTGCTTTAGAAAACCAGTCTACAGGGAATGCTTACTTTATAGAGAACAGTCTACAAAGGATGAACTGTATATAGAGAACAGCTAAAAGGGATCTGCTACTATATGAAGAACAGTCTTACAAGGGAACTGCATAATATAGAGAACTGTCTACAAGGTGAACTGCTAACTATAGAAAACACGTCTATAATGAGTGAATCTTGTACTAGTAGAAAACAGACAGTTTCTGACAAGGGAACTGCTACTATAGAGTAACAGTCTCAAGAGAGATACTGGCTACTATAGAAAACCGTTTCTATACAAGGAGATTAGTTTTACCTGATAGAGAACAGTCTTGCTTACAAGAGAACTGAACTTACTAGAAGAGATAATCAGCTCTATCGAATGGTGGATGTTGACTGGTGCTACTATAGAAAACAGATATAGCAGAAGGTGAGACGGGTTGAGTTGAGGGTGTACCTACTCGTGGGTAAGTGGTTTTATTAGTATAAGAATAAAGCGAGGTTTCTAGACAGAGGGAAATTAAGCAAGCTCTATTTGTATAAGGAGATATAACAGGTGCTAGAAGGGAGAACTGCTTACGGTATAGACGGAAAAACAGTGTTCTGAGATGCGAGGGATACTGTGTAGCTTAGAGAGAGCTAGTTCTTCTCGGGATAGTGCTGCTGTCTATAATGAAAAACGCATTACTGGGACAAGGGAGAGAGTACTGCTACTCTAAGAGATGATAACGGTGTGCTTGTGACAAAGAGAACTGCTGGAGTCGTTAGTAGATAAACGAGTTCTTTGTTATGAAGGGATCTCTGGGGTGCTACGTGGATAGAAAGCACATCTCAGGTCTCTGAGAAGAGAAACGGCTACTATAAGTTAGATACTAGATCTCCAGGGAATTGCTGTACGTATAGAAAACAGTCTACGATAGAGAAGCTGTACTATAAGAGATCAGTCTACAAGAGGAACTCGCTACTAGATGGAGTAAGGACATGTGCTACAAGGTGAAGTGCTGGGCTTAAGGAGATAGGAAGAGAGACAAACCGTATCTGGTTGCTATTGTCGCGCGCTAAGGGTAGCTAAAGCTGATACTAATGAGAGTAGCTGTGGCTACAGATGGAGAACGTGGTGTGACTATAGAGAAAACTCAGTCATACAGAGTGAGATGATCTGTCTACTATGGAAAACAGGGTCTTAAGTAAAGGGTAACTGCTTCTGTCTATAGATAAATAACTCAGTATTACAGGAGAATCTGCTCTATAGAATAAAGCATACAAAGGGGAACTTGCTAATATAGAATACGACGTCTAGACAGAAGAGATATCTGCGACTATGAGCAAAGACGCGCAGTCTCTTCAGAAGAGGGAGAATTGCTGCATTACGTATAGGTAATAACGGGGTTCTAATACAAGAGAATACTGCTAATATGAGTGAAACGCAGGTTCTACAAGAGAAAGCTGCTACTAGTAGTGTTAAAGAAAGACCGTCTTGTCAAGGTGAACTGATAGCTATTGTGATAAGACAGTCTACGCAAGGAACTTGGCTACTATAGAAAAACAGTGCTTACTAGTGGGGAGAATACTTGCTTACTATAGAGAAACAGTCTTGCCGAGAGGAATTGTCTGGTTATAGAAAGTATGAACTGTCTTAGCGAAAGTGGAGTAAACTGCTACTATAGTGTGAACAGTATACTAAGGGAATGTACTATAGAGAACAGTCTACGAATGAGAGAACTGCGGTATATAGAGAACAGATGCTACAAGGGAAACTGCTAGCTATAGAGAACAGTATACAAGGGGAACTGTTCTATATTAGAGAACAGTCGTAGATCGCAAGGGAATGCCTGCATAGAAAACGGTATCTAGACAAGAAGGGAATCTGATACGTAGTGTAGAGGAACAGTGCTACTCTGAAGGAGGTAACTTTGCTAGATATGAGAGAAATGTCTAGAAGAGAACGTGCTTTCTATATGAGATACAGTCTAAAGAGATAGTGGTCTACTTATGTAGCGGGGAAACTCCGGTACTACAAGGGAAGTCTGCTCTATTAGTAAACAGTCTATAGAGAACTGCTACCTAGTAGATAAGACAAGTCTACAAGAGAACTGCTACTATAGAAAACCGTCTACAAGGGTATTTGCTACTAACGCGATTTAGAGAGAACTAGCGTTCTATACGCATTGGTGAACTGCTTACTATAGGAGAAACAGTATCAATGGGAGAGCGTTGTGCTACTATAGAGAACAGTCTACAAGGGAACTTGAACTACGAGTAGGAGGAACGCAGTCTGTTAGCGCAAGTAGATGAACTTGCTACTATAGAGGAAACCGGATCTAGTCGAATGAGAAATGCTTGCTATGAAGTTAAACAAGTCGACAAGATGATTAGATCGCTGTCCTCTACTATATGGTTGATAATAGTCTAGAGTCTAAGAGAGGAAGTCGTGTACTTATAGGAGAACACGTCTCAAGGGAAAGGTGGTAGCTATGAAGATGAACAGTCTTACCCAAGGGATCAACTGCTCTATAACGTATGAGAGAACAGTATACAAGTAGAACTGTCTCTAACTTATAGAGAACAGTTCTACAAGAGAATGCTACTCTATAGAGAGAAAGTTCTTACAAGGGAAGCTGGCTACTATAGATAACTCGGTCTTAAAGGGAACTGCTTGCTATTGAAATCATTCTTACATGAGAATGGCTGCTATGTAGGATAAAACATTGCGACTAAGAGTATGCCTGTACTTATAGGAGATAACTGTTCTTACAATATGAAGAAACTAGTCTACTATGTAGGGAGATAATACAGTTTTATCAAGGATTAGGCTTGGACTTTTGGGTGTTCGAAACGCGTTCGTACAAGAAGAAAGTCTTAGACTTGGGCTATATGAGATTTTAATCGAACAGTTCTACGCAGAGATGAATTGTTTACTATAGAAAACGTGTTACAAGGGAAACTGCTACTAGTAGTAGATTACTAGTACTACAAGGAGAATGGCTACTATATGTAGATAACAGTCCTAAAGGGAACTGCTGCTATAGAAAATCTGTCTATAAGAGAACTGCTGCTATGAAAAACGGTTTTTCTACAAGCGGGAACTGGTACTCATAGGGAAACAATACTAGAAAGCAAACTGCTCTTCTATAGAGAACAGTCTTACTAAGGGACTCTGCTATATAGAGAACAATAAGAAGAGAACCGGCTACTATAGAAAATCATTCTACAAGGGAACCTGTTACTATTAGAAAACCGTATACACAGGAGATACTGTACTTAGAAAACAGTCGATAAAGAGAACTGCTACTTATAGAAAACAGTCTACAAGAGAACTGCTACTATAGAGAACAGTCTACAAGAGAACTGCTACTATAGAGAACAGTCTAAAAGGGAACTGCTGCTATAGAGAACAGTCTACAAGGGAACTGCTACTATAGAAAACAGTCTACAAGAGAACTATACTTAGAAACAAGTTACAAAGGGAACTGCTACTTATAGGAAAACAGTGCTTCAAGAGAACGGCTACTATAGAAAACAGTCTACAAGGGAACTGCTACTATAGAGAACAGTCTAGAAGGGAACTGCTACTATAGAGAACAGTCTAGAAGAGAACTTCTACTATAGAAACAGTCTACAAGGGAACTGCTACTATAGAAAACAGTCTACAAGAGAACTGCTACTATAGAAAACGGTCTACAAGAGAACTGCTACTATAGAGAACAGTCCTACAAGAGGAACTGCTACCTATAGAGAAACAGGTCTATAAGAGAACTGCTACTATAGAAATCAGTATACAGAGAAAACTGATATATAGAGCAACAGTTACAAGAGAACTGCTCTATAGGGAAAAAACAGTCTACAAGAGATCTGCTACATTCGAAAACTGTTTTACATGAGAACTGCTATATAGAAAATCTCACGTCTATAAGAGAACTGTAACTATAGGAAAAACAGTCCTACAAAGGGGAAACTGCTACATATTGAAAACAGTCTCAGAGGGATACTGCTGCTATAGAAAATAGTCTATAAGAGAACTGCTGCTATAGAAAACGGTCTACAAGGGAACTGCTACTATAGAGAACAATCTAGAAGAGAACTGCTTCTATAGAGAACAGTCTACAAGATGAACTGCCTTCTGATAGATTAAACAGTCTTAGTATGAGAACTGCTAACTATAGAGATAACGAGTTGTACAACGAGAACTGCACTTATTAGAGAACAGTCTACAAGAGAACTGCAACTATAGAAAACAGTCTACAAGAGAACTGCTACTATAGAAAACAGTCTACAAGGGAACTGCTACTATAGAGAACAGTCTATAAGAGAACTGCTACTATAGAAAACAGTCTACAAGAGAACGGCTACTATAGAAAACAGTCTACAAGGGAACTGACTATATAGAAGATCAAGCTAGAAGAGAACTTTATACTAGATAGAAAAGTCTACAAGGAACTGCTACTATAGAACAACCAGTCTACAAGAGAATGGCTTTAGGGCTTATTAGTGGAAGAACTCGGTCTTACAAGAGACTGCTACTTACGGGAGAACAGTCTACAAGAGGAATGCTTATATAGCGACTCGAGTCTGATAATAAGAGAGCGTGGGCTGAAACTATAGATAACAGTCTACAAGAGTACTCGTACTATGAAAACAGTCTACAATGAGAAATGCTACTAATAGAAAAAACAGTTCTATAAGAGAGAACGTGACTATAGTAAAACAGTCTACAATGAGAAACAGCTACTATAGGAACGAAAAAACAGTTCTATAAGAGACTGGGCTAAAGGTTATTAGAGATCTCGACATGGTTTACAAGGGAACTGCTCTCACTGATAGAAAAACAGTCTCAAGGGATCAATGCTGGGTGCTATAGAAGATTAGTCTTCTAAGAGAAACTGCTGATGATTAGAAAACGGTCTACAAGGGAAACTGCTATAAAGAGAACAATACTAGAAGAGAAAACTGCTTCTTATAGAGAACTCAGTCTACGTCAAGGAGAACTTGCTACTATAGTAGAAATCAGTCCTTTACAGAGTATGCTGCTACCTTATTAGAGTATACAGTCTACAATGAAGGAATCTGCTTACTATAGAGAACAGTCTACGCAAGAGAACTGCTTTATTAGAAAACAGCTCTACAATGCGAACTAAGGCTTCCTTCTCTAGAAAACTGTCTTCAAGGGAAAATGAAATATAGAGAATCAGTCTATAAGAGAACAGCTGACTCTGAGAACTGTCTACAAGGGAAAACTGACGTGCTATAGAAAACATGTCTACAAGAGAACTGCTACTTTAAGAGACAGTTTACACTAGGGTATAACGTGCTACTATAGGAAAAGATAAACCGGCTCAAGGAACTGCTTTATTGAAAACACGTTACAAGAGAACTGCTACTATAGAAAACCGTCTACAAGGGAATTGTCACTATAGAAAACAGTCTACAAGGGAACTGCTGCTATAGAAAACAGTCTACAAGAGAACTGCTACTTATAAGTGGAACAGAATCTAGAAGAGAAACTGCACTATAGGACAATCAGTCTATTAAGGTAACTGCTACCTATAGATAACAGTCTACAGAGAGACACTTGCTACTTAGAAAAACCAGTCTCGCTACAAGGAAAATACTGTCTACTATAGAAAACAGTTCTTCAAGAGGAACTGATGCTATAGAAAAACAGGTCTATCAAGAGGAAAATGCTATAGTTTTAGAGAACAGTCTTTTCTTTTGGGGGGTCTACAAGGAACTGCTACTATAGGTAAAAACCGTTATAAGAGAAATGCCTGCTATAGATATACAGTCACAGGGGAACTGCTTCTATTAGAAAAACAGTCACAAGGGAACTGCAACTATAGAAAACCGTTCTATAAGGAATACTGCTACTATTAGAAAAAGCAGTCTACAAGAGAATGCTACTATAGAGAAAAGTTTAGAAGAGCATCTTCCACTACTATAGAGAAACAGTCTAGAAGAGAACTGCTATCTATAGAAAAACGTTAAAGGGATACTGCTACTTACGAGAACAGTCTTATCAAGAGAATTGTTACTATAGAAAAACGTTTACAAGAGGGGGAACTGCTAGCTTTATGGACAGTTCTACAGGGGAATCTTCTACTCCATTAGAAAATAACAGTCCACAAGAGAACTTCTACCATAGAAAACAGTCCAAAAAGGGACTGCTTCTATAGATAACATTCTACTAGTGAACTGATACTATAGATAACAGTCTACAAGGGAACTGCTACTATAGAAAACAGTCTACAAGGGAACTGCTACTATAGAGAACAGTCTCCGAGGGAACTGCTACTATAGAGAACAGTCTACAAGGGAACTGCTACTATAGAAAACAGTCTACAAGAGAACTGCTACTATAGAGAACAGTCTACAAGCGAACTGCTACTATAGAGAACAGTCTACAAGAGAACTGCTACTATAGAAAACATTCTACAAGGGAACTGTTACTATAGAAAACAGTCTACAAAGGGATTGTACTATGAGAAAACAGTCTTATAAGGGTACTGTACTATTAGAGAACAGTCTACAAGAGAATTGTTACTATAGAGAACAGTCTACAAGAGAACTGCTACTATAGAGAACAGTCTACAAGGTAACTTCTACTATAGAGAACAGTCTACAAGGGAACTGCTGCTATAGAGAACAGTCTACAAGAGAACTGCTACTATAGAGAACAATCTAGAAGAGAACTGCTACTATAGAGAACAGTCTAACAGAGAACTGCTACTATAGAAAACAGTCTACAAGGGAACTGCTACTATAGAAAACAGTCTACAAGGGAACTGCTACTATAGAAAACAGTCTACAAGGGAACTGCTACTATAGAGAACAGTCTACAAGAGAACTGCTACTATAGAGAACAGTCTACAAGGGAACTGCTACTATAGGAGACCAGTCTACAAGGAGAACTGCTAACTTATAGAGACAGTTATAGAGAACTGCTACTATAGAGAACAGTCTACAAGAGAACTGCTACTATAGAGAACAGTCTACAAGAGAGTGTCTATAGAAGAAAACATTCTACATGGGTAAACTTGGGTTACTATAGTAAGAAACAGTCTACAAGGGAACTGCTACTATAGAGAACAGTCTTTTGGGAAGACAGTTACTATTGAGAACAGTCTATAGAGAAACTGCCTATTTAGGAGAACAGTCTACATAGAGAACTGGCTTAATATAGAAAACATTCTACAAGAGAGACTGCTGCTTATAGAAAACAGTCTTATAAGGGTACTGCGCTACTATAGCAGAACAGTTCTATCAAGGAGAACTGCTACTATAGAAAACATTCTACACGGGACTGTTACTTATAGAAAAACAGTCTATAAGAAGAACTGCTATATTGAGAACAGTCTACAGGGGATCTGCTACTATAGAGACCAGTTTCGAGATGAACTGCTTACTCTATAGAATAACAGACTAGAAGAGACACTGCTACTATAGAAAACCGTGTTCTACAAGGAACTGCTTTCTATAGTTGAAACAGTTCTATCAAGAGAACTGCTACTATAGAAAACAGTCTACAAGAGAACTGCTACTATAGAAAACAGTCTACAAGAGAACTGCTACTATAGAGAACAGTCTACAAGAGAACTGCTATATGAGAACAGTTCTTAAGAGGAATTGTTACATATAGAAAAAACCGTTTACCAAGGAAGAACGCTATATAGAGAAAACATGTTCTACAAAGAGAACAGCTATATAGAGAACTGTCTACAGGGAACTGCTACTATAGAGAACAGTCTACAAGAGAACTGCTACTATAGAAAACAGTCTACAAGAGAACTGCTTATCTTTGGAGAACAGTCTAAAGAGCACTTGCTTTAGACTAGTAGAGCACGTCTAAAAATAAGGGAACTGTACAATATGAAAACAGATCTACATAGTGAACTGCTACCTATAGAGAACAGTACACAAGGGGTATGCTACTATAGAGAACAGTCTACAGATAACTGCTACTATAGAGAAACAGGTCCTTCAAGAGAATCTTCGCTGCTATAGTTAGGAGAACAGTCTACAAGGGATGTCTGCTACTATAGAGAAAACAGTCTTAAGGAACTGGCTTACTATGTAGAAAACCGTCTACAAGGGAACTGCTACTATAGAAAACCGTCTACAAGGGAACTGCTACTATAGAAAACAGTCTACAAGGGATCTGCTACTATAGAAAACAGTCTATAAGAGAACTGCTACTATAGAAAACAGTCTAGAAGAGATACTGACTACTCATTAGACACCGTCTACAAAGGGAAACTGCTACTATGGAGAACAAGTTGCCACAAGAGAAACTGGATACTATGGAAGAAAACAGTCGACTAATAGGGAATGCTAGATATTAGAATTATACAGTCTACAAGGGAAACTGCATACGATTGGAGAGTAACAGTGAGTCATGGCAAGAGAAGCTGTCTACTTATAGAGAACAGTCGTACAAGGGAACTGCAAATTAGAAAACTTTCATACAAGGGTGAAACTTATACTTTAGGAAATCTAGGTCTACTCAAGGGAACGTGCTACTATAGAATAACAGGTCTATAAGGAAACTGCTACTGATAGTGAACAGTCTTACATGAGAACTCTACTATTAGAAAACAGTTACTAAGAGAAGGGCTACTATAGGAGAAACAGTTCTCAGGGGAACTTCTACCATAGAAAACAGTCCACAAAGGGACTGCTGCTATAGAAAACATTCTACAAGAGAACTGCTGCTATAGAAAACAGTCTACAAGAGAACGGCTACTATAGAAAACAGTCTACAAGAGAACTGCTACTATAGAAAACAGTCTACAAGGGAACTGCTACTATAGAAAACAGTCTACAAGGGAACTGCTACTATAGAAAACAGTCTACAAGGGAACTGCTACTATAGAAAACAGTCTACAAGGGAACTGCTACTATAGAGAACAGTCTACAAGAGAACTGCTACTATAGAAAACAGTCTACAAGAGAACTGCTACTATAGAAAACAGTCTACAAGGGAACTGCTACTATAGAGTAAACGAGCTAACTATAAGAGAACTGCTTACTTATAGAAAACTGTCTACAAGGAGAAACTGTGCTATAGAAAACAGTCTATAAGAGAATTGCTACTATAGAAAACAGTCTACAAGAGAACTGCTACTATAGAAAACAGTCTACAAGAGGAATGCGTACGCTACAGGAGAACTCGAGTCACAAGGTGAACTGGCCTTATCTTTAGAAATACAGTCTACAAGGGAACTGCTACTATGGAGACTCAGGGTCTCGCGGGAGGAGAACTGCTTACTATAGGAAAACAGTCTACAAGGGAACTTGCTACTATGGAGAGTCGAGATAGAGGAAATGCTACTTAGGAAAACAGTCTACAAGGAGAATGCTGACGTATAGTATGAACAGTTAGAATGGAGAAATGGTACTCTACAGAATAGTCCTTACAGGCGAACTTGCTACTATAGAGAACAGTCTACAAGGGAACTGCTACTATAGAGAACAGTCTACAAGAGAACTGCTACTATAGAAAACAGTCTACAAGAGAACTGCTACTATAGAGAACAGTCTACAAGGGAACTGCTACTATAGAAAACAGTCTACAAGGGAACTGCTACTATAGAGAACAGTCTACAAGGGAACTGCTACTATAGAGAACAGTCTACAAGAGAATTGTTACTATAGAAAACCGTCTACAAGAGAACTGCTACTATAGAGAACAGTCTACAGGGGAACTTCTACCATAGAAAACAGTCCACAAGAGAACTTCTACCATAGAAAACAGTCCACAAGAGAACTGCTGCTATAGAGAACAGTCTACAAGAGAACTGCTACTATAGAGAACAGTCTACAAGGGAACTGCTACTATAGAGAACAGTCTACAAGGGAACTGCTACTATAGAGAACAGTCTACAAGAGAACTGCTACTATAGAGAACAGTCTACAAGAGAACTGCTACTATAGAGAACAGTCTACAAGAGAACTGCTACTATAGAAAACAGTCTACAAGAGAACTGCTACTATAGAAAACAGTCTACAAGAGAACTGCTACTATAGAGAACAGTCTACAAGGGAAACGGCTAATATATGAGAAAAGTCTACAAGGGGAAACTGCTACTATAGGAAAAACGAGGTCTTACATGGATCAGCTACTATAGGATCAATCCGACTATATAATAGGGATCATTACAACAACAAAGTAATTACTACAATTAAACGCGCAATACAACAAACAACAATTACAAATGCTTCACTAACTTACTGAGACTTATGACTGTCGAGGTGGCGCCACTTTTTATACCTTTTTCAAGCTAAATAACAGTGCAAACATTTCCTCTTCATATAGCAAAAAGGTGGTACTAAGTTGTAAAACAACCAATGCTTACCAAGAAACATATTAAAACAACAAACCACATGTGAAACACATACATTCATCCAATAGATTTCACAGAACATATGATAGACATAATGACTAACCATTAAAAATATAGATGATCTTGTCGAGTGGGATTTTCCAGCTTGTCTAAACAATGCAACAAGCATTTCCCTCAGCGTCTCTAAATCGTTACTGCGCATGTCCAGTGCCCAAAGAAATGGCAACTAGTGATGAGCGATTGTGTCAACTATCGTCATCGGATCGATAGTCGATATCGTCAATTATCATGCCGATATCCGATAGTCGATAATAGATTATCGCCGATGACCATTTAATAGTTATGGGAGAGAGGAAAACACCTTCCATTCTTCATCACCCTATAACAGGGCTGGAGTAAGCTGGAGTATTAACATCCACAACAGTCCAAATGGATACCTGTGCTATACTTCTTGGCAACACAATTAGGCAACAAGAGTTCACAGAAAAAAAACTGACCAGACTATTCACTATCCCTGTTCTTGTACCACATCCTTATACTGCATGACCCACGCTATTTTAAAAAGTGCCGGAAAAAAAAAAGGAGTCTTTCAAACCACCATTTTTAGTTTGATACTGGACATTGGGACTATATGTCCTGGTCCGCAGTATGGACTTTAAACACCTGTCTGGACCCACAGGATTAAAAAGTGGCAGGCTGATAAAAGGAAAGGAGTTTGGATGGAGGACGAGGAGGTAAGACTGACTAGATGAGGTTGCATTAACCACTGAAGACAGAATTTGGCGACGATGTTCGGTACTTAGAGTCACAGGGGGACCCTGACCCAGCGATGACAGGCCTGTACCGGTGGTCCTGCATACTGATGATCGCTGGGCTTGCGTGTAGTCGCCAGCAATGGAAGGAGCACCTCTCTCGTACCTCTACCTTTCATGTCTACCCCCTCTTTGCTCGCTTCCCACCTGCATTCGCTCCATGTTCAGATAGATAAAAATTTAAGAAGGTATGGAAGAGTTTTTGACAGTCTCTTATTGAAAGACGGCAAATCACAGCTATTCTTAAATCTCTCTAATTTCCTACAGCCAACTAGGATAAGAAACAGAATTGTTTCCATCGAATACCTGTGAAATGCGGTCTGGTGGAATAACCGTAACACAAAATAAACAGTGTTCTTCCTTCAGTCCCAGGGATTTACAACTGCCCTGTATGACTAGGAATTGATAGTTTTCAACAAACTATCATACAAGTGCGCTATCTGCGCCAAACTGAGATTCACCGAGCGCAATAAAACTATTCTGAAGTTACACGGATGAGAAATTGTGTTTTTTGCAGCAATGACAAACGAGAACAGTTACTAGAAAATGTTTCTATCAAAATTGTCGTACAATGTGGCTATTTGAAAAAAACTGGGGCCGCACCACGTGCAATACAGCTATTAAAAAGTTATACGGATAACAATAGGTGGTTTTTGCACCAATGAAATACACCAACAGTTACTGCAAAATTTCTGTATCCAAATTTGAGTACAACGTGGCTATTTGAAAAAAACTGGGCCGCACAAAATAAAAGGTACAATTTCACCTCAGGTGCGAGGTGTGCTGGCAAAAAAGTTTAAAAAAAAAATGCCATTTCAATGCAGGTTCAAAGCAGAGTCTGGGCTGCACAATATACACCCTCCTTTCCAAAGCCTGTCTGTCTAAAAATCGTGCCGATTTCAACTTTGTCGATTATAATCGCTCATCCCTAATGGCAACCACTTATTCGGCTTCAGTGCGCCTCTGAGCATGTCTGTTGCCCTTTCAATACGAGTGCTATGAATCTCTGTATATCTCACTCTACTTAGACATTCATATGATCAAAACATGACGCTCTCAAGTAAATATATTTTGTTTGCAACTTAAATGGCAATTAGACCCATACTACCTGCATATAGTGATAATCCTAACAAAACAAAATCTATATACTAATGAATATTAAATAATACTAATAGACTATCTATATAATATATAATAATGGTAATGATAGTGAACTCCAACTCAATAAAAAAATTATATATCTATCAAAACAAAAATAATAATAACCTAAAAAGTGCCTTTTGCCTTTTGATGTACTGGGATTCTTTATGAATAAAAACACCTATGCTGACACCTATTGCAATAGTTTATGGACTTTGGAAGATGGAGGTGAGGCTGCTTCCATGAGGTGCTCTGATGCATTAGAAGGTGTTGAAAGTGACAATAGAAAGGAACTTTCTGTGCTGTCCAAATTACACACTTGTTATCACTTTTTATACCAGTCCCCCATGTTTTCTCAGTCTTCATCAGAAAGCAAATAGACCACAAACAGAGGTTACATCTATTAAATGAAAAAAAGAAAAGTGTACAGACATGCAATCAACTTGTGTAAGTTGCAACCACTATATGATAAACCTTGAATGTGTAGTTTACATGAGTTGGTGGTACAATACACTACTAAAGAGTTAATAATGTTTACTGATAATTGCACTATTTTGTGCTTTAAAAGCACTGTAAGTGTTTTCTATGATGTTTTTGACCTCTGCTTGACCCCTGCATTCAGCTAACAGCTTGTGTTCATGTCTGCAAAAGCTGTGTTGTCATGCTGCCTTGCAAAATTGTAACCAGTCTCTGCCACTCAAGAGCTAATGGCGGGAAAAACCGTGGCAACTCATGGGGCTGGGGTAGTGGTAGGTTATATAAGCTAGGTAAATTTAGTTTTCAGGGTCTCTCTTATTATCTGGATTCTTTCCACTGATTTCCACCTTTGGGTTATCAGTGTCATCATCATCATCTGCAAGCTGTCAGAGGTGCAATCCATCATGTCATCCTGACATAGACTATGCTGCCCCTGGGCTCAGGATGCACCTTTAACCCTTTTGTTCTCCTGGCCGCATGGGAGAGAGGAAAAGCCATTTCAACTGAGAAAAGTTCCGCATGGCTAAGTAGGATTTTGGATTCTTGAGACTTCGTGAGGTAATACTTGTCCAGATCTCACATCTTTTGGGACCAAGTTAAACCTCTGACCTGGCCCAATACCCCCAACTTTGTGAAGCTATCACAGATTGTAATTCTGGAAGATATTATTGCAAGGGACTTTAATTTGTGAGGATCGCTGCTTCTACATTAGTCTACTGAGTGGCTTGGACTGGGTGAAGAGAGATGTAACTTTGAAAGCAATCCACTGCCATGTGTATAACATCTTGCCAAAGTTTAATAAAGGAGGTCTCTGCTGCTGAATTTTATGTTTGAAACCCTTTATCTCCTTCCTGCTTATTCTACACTGAACACCAAGAGCACCTCACACACCTCCTAAGGCAGTTGAGGGAGAGACCACTTACAATGTGTGCCCCAAGGGAAAACAACTACCACCATCATCCATAGTGCAGACCCCCTCTTCACTGGTGCCGGGTGCCGGAGGAGCACGAGTGGAATGTGTAGCAAAGTGTGTAGCCACCGTGACAAGGAGCAGGTTCGAGCTTCCCATATCACTCTCCATTGCCTCCCAGAACGCGCTTTGTGACACCACAAAATGATGTCACGAACAGGACCTGCAACCAAGATGTGGTGCAACGTCCATCTTAAAGGTTTTAAAGCCAATCTACCATCTTTATTTGTTCTACTATGGACTGTGAGTTCTAAAAAGGACTGTGTTTGTGCCAACTCTGTGGATTACAACATGTCAAGTCTATGCTAGCTGTGAAACCGCAAAGGAACCGTTACAACAGCTAAACCGCCATATTGCTGTCTTGTTCACATTAGCTTGACCCTAAGCAAGCCTGTTCAGTCATTTCCCACCCAAGCAGAATGGTGCCGGAAGAGAGAGGATTGATATTGACTTATTGAGGGAGAGGTCGCCATCCTGGAGACCTCCCACAGTTACGCTATACAAAGCTTCACTGGTTGCAAGGAGTGTGTTGGAGTGGCAGCAAGTTTTGAGCGAGCGAGATTGTAATGGCACAAAACTTCACCATCGACCTAGTCAACCCACCTAGCCCAGAGAAGATTTTGAGCTTCGGGGAACCCCATATTCATGAGGCAGTGGCCCTGCAGTTGGCGGCAGTGCAGATGGAGGCTGCCTTGGTGGTGGAGGAAGAGCCTGAGCCAGTCCGAGGGATATCTGAGGGGAGTGCTGGCCCTACGAAGGCCGAACCGACACATGAGTCTGTACCTCAGGTGGGTGAGCGATCCGAAGAATCCGCACCCGGACCATTGGCTACCCAACCAGTCCAGCCACAGGCTCCTGTGCAGCCAGAGGTCAAGGTGACACTGAGTTCAGGAGTATCAGGAGAACCCTGTAAGGTACCATCCGCATCCTCCTGGGCCACAGCGGTGTAGCAGCTGAACTAACCCATTTTCCTGGAAGATAAAAGTCCTGCCCCTGATTCAGAAGAGTGGACCAATGCCAGAGTCACCAAGGACCAGTCTAGTAACCAAGGTGCCGTCCTTAGAGGAGAGGAGATCAAGCCAGGAGGCTACCAAGGCTAACAGCCCTTGTTCATTTTGGAGAGTAGCGGAGGTGTCGGAGGAGGAATGGCACTGGAGGTTATCCAACAGATACCCCCTGCCCTTAATGTCACCATCTACAGCCCCATTACTTGTGTTGTTGCTGTCCGGGACACCTTCTCTAGTCTAGCCATACTTAATGTCCCTTTAACCTCTCTGGTGGTAACATCAGCTGCCTCTGCTGCACCTGTTGCACAACATGTGCAGACCTCTACTCCTTCTCAGGTGTGGTATCATGGGTTTAGTCCATGGTGCAAGTTCTGACGCCCCAATTGCATTTTCTGCACCAGCACCTACACAACTGTGTGCCACGTGGCATGTCCCTGCAACAGGCGATTTATCTGGACCTGTTTCCGTTGCCACAGGTGCCCTGCAACCTTCCAAGATGTCTGCAACTGAGGAAAAGGTGCCTGAGCCACACCAGTCCCTACATAAGCCCAAGTCATTGGCTCCTGACGTTAAGGCTCCTCAGCCTTCTCAGTAACCAGTATTCCTAATTGAGGATCACAGCCATATCTTTTTGGTTTAATGTAAGTCCGCGTGTATAATTGTAAAATATGTAATTTATTGCGCCTGCAATTGCTTGGCTGAGCGTCGCTAGTATTGTCATGCCTTGTCTTAGTGATCTCGACTGAGAGCTACTCCCCCCATCATCGGTTTGTACGATAGGAGTTATACACGGCCATTGCGGTGCAAGAAAAGAAAAATGTGTTTTAGAAGTGTTTAGGGTGTGGTTTTATGCTGCAGTATTTGGCTGCTCCTTCCCTATTTCCCTACGTCAGATGGGTTCGGCATTGATTTGACATAGTAGAAAAGTAAGAGAAATATTCAAAAAGATGTTTTATTATGTATTGTGTGTGGTGGCCATTTTTACTCATGGGGTTTGGGAAAAATGTTTTATAATGTTTTAAGAAGTATTTCAAAGAAGTCACTAGCGAGTTTTGACTTCAGGTAGAATGAAAAACACATACAATTTTTTATAGTGTATAAGTGCTGATTAAAGGATTTATCAGGGAGAATTGTTACGCTGACAATATATGTTTTAATGTAATTTTGTGTGCAGGGGGAAATGTTGTATTATGTGGGTCCAATTTGTAAGTGTTTACCTTCCTTCGGTGTTACTATTCCCATCATGATCAGGGTATGATGTGCGTTTGCCGTGCCCCCTTTGGCGCAAGGGTTGGATAATATTTGAATGTGTATGTCTTCACCTGCCTATGGTCAGTGATGCTCCCCCTAGTATTATTTCAAGGGTTTTGTGTTTTTTAAACGTCTGTTGGGGGTTTTGTGTGCGCACCATCATTTGCTTTGCCTGATGGGAGTTGTCTGCACTTGTCGCGGTGTGTTATGGCTTGTGTGTCTAACCCGATATAATTGCGCATGTGCTCGGAGAAAATAGTGCATATCTGTGCCCATGCCCGGCGTAGGTCTGTGCTTGGTTTATCTACCTTCATTTGCAGACTGGAGGTGTGTTTTATTACTTATGCATGAACCCCACAATATACAAGTTACATGTGTTATTGGGGAAAAGGGTTTTTAAACTCTGTTTTTTCAAGGGTGTTTTGCTGGGGGTTGGGGCCCCCAGCATTAGCTTTTTTGGGTTTTTTGGTGCTTTAATGTTTTTATTATGGAAAAATGTCAGGTTGTGGGGGTGTTGGGTAAAGCTAGGCAAAAAACTATAGTTATAAAAATGGTTTTTAGGAAAAAAAGTAATAGGTTTTTTTTAGGTTTTTTTAGGCCCTGTTTTTACACGGCTTAAAAAATGGGGCCGTATTTCGGTCCGTTAAAATTTCGGGGCCGGGGTTTCGCCCCAATTTTCGGGCCCCGGAAAAAAAGGGGCCCCTTCATTTTTTCGGTAATTCCCCCCAGTTCTCATTTGAGAATATGGATTAAAGTTTTTTCCCCTCCCCGGGGCCCGGGGGAAACCGCCCGGGCCCGGGGGGGAAAAATTTTGGGGGCATGTCCCCCTTTCTTGCGGGCGTATTTGCGCCGTAGCAGTGATTTGTCCAATTTGGGGGGGGGAAGTGCCGGGCCCCCGGGTTTTCTTTTCCCCCCCTCCCCCCCCCGCCCCCGGGGCCCCACGGGGTAAAATTGGGGGGGGGGGGGCGAAAAAATTTCTTTTCCCCAAATTAAGCCGGGGGTGAACAAAGCCTTAGGGGTGTTTTATTTTGGTTTTTGGGGTTTGCTTTTCCCCTGGAAATGGGGGGGGGTGTTTTTCTGTTTTTCCATTTTTTGGGGTCCTTTTTGGGATCCGGTTTTGCAAAGGTGTTGAGGATGCCCCGTAAAAATAAGAAAAAATTACTTTGGAAAAGGTTTTTTAAATTTAAAATTTTTTTAGGAAAAAATTTTGTTTTAATTTTGGGGTTTCATGTTCCTGTTTTGTTTCTGTTTTGGAAGGGAAATTTTCTGTTTTGTTAAAAGGGGTTTTGAGGGTTTCCAAACAAAAGGGAAAAAAATATACAATTTGGGTAAGAAAAGTTTTTAAGGGTTTTTAAAAAAATTTTAAAGGTCCCCCGAGGGGGTGGGGGGGGGACGGTTTTGCTGTTTTGTTTGGGGACCTTTTTGGGGAGAAAATTTCCTCACATTAGTTGATTGGGGGGCTTTGTTTTTTCCATTGGGGGGGCCCGGCTCAAAGCTCATGTTTTTTTCCCTTTTTGAAAATTTTGTTCAGGGAAAACACCTGGGGTTTTTAAGGGGAAAGGGGTTCCCCTTTTTTGAATAGTCCAGTCCCTTTTTAAGGGGAAAAAATTGGGGCCGGGGTAAAACCCGGGGGGTTTTTGGGAAAGGTTTTCCCTTTTTTGGGAAAAGTCCAGTCCTTATTTAGAGGGAAAAATTTTTCCGGGTTTAAACCCCGGGGGGTTTTAGAGGCCTTTCCCTTTTTTGAATTTGTTTCCGGTACTTCGGGGGAAAAATTTTGGGGTTTTGGGGTTCCTGGGGGTTTTGCTTTTTTATTTGTGGGGGGAAAAAGGAAAACCCAAGGGAATTTCTTGCAACTAGTGGGTAAAGAAAAACCCCTTTTAAACCAAACATAAATTTTAAAAAATTTTTTAAGAGGAAAAAAAATTTTGGGCCTTAAAAAAAAAAACTTTTATTAGTTTAAATTAAAAATTTTAAAGTTTAAAAATACCTCTTTTTTTTATTTTTCGGGAGAAAGAGGGGGCACGGGGGGTGGGAAAAAAGAAAGAAGTTTTTTATTTTTAAAAAAAAACTGGAAAAAATTAAAAACCCCATTTTAAAACCCTTTTTAAACCCTTTTAAACCAAAAAAAAAACGGATTTTTTCGGCCCCCGTTTAAAGGGGGCCCCCTGTCCCAGAAAGGGGCCCCTTTTGGGCCCCCCAAATTAGGGAAAGTCCAAAAAAAAATCGTCCTGGTCCCATTTTCCCAAAATGTTTTTTAATTTTTTCCCTTTTTTATTTTTAAACTTATCCCGGGGGAAAAAAATATGGAGGGGGGATTTTAAAAGGGAAAATTAAAAAGGGTTGGGGAAAAAACATTTTTAAGCAACTGCTTTCAATTACACAAGGGGAAAAAGTAAATACCTGGTGGAGGGTAGTAGTGCCCAAAAGTTTGTGCCCCCATTAAATTCCCCCTTGTTTTTTTCAATACAACAAGAGTACCGTTGTTTAGTCAGCAAAGGGCCCCCTGCGGGTGTTTGGAATTTTTGTTAAAAAACAAGAAAAACCAACCCGGCCTTGGGGAAGGGGACAAAGGGGAAAGGGGGGTTTTTTGGGGTTTGGGAAGGGGCTTAAAATTTAAAAAAATGGGAAAACCCCAACCCCAACCCCCAATTTTTTTTCCAAATGTCCCCCCCAAAAAAACTTTCCCGTTAATTTCCCCCAAAAAAAAAAGGTCATTTTTTTCCCGGGCCCCGGAAGGGGCCAATTTACCAAGGCGGGGGGGCCCCCGGGGTGTGAGGGGCGCCAAAAAAACAGAGAGAGGGCCCGGGGGATTTAAAAACGCGCTCCCGCCCCCTTTTGTGGACGGGCACCTTTTAATTTTCGGTTTCCGGGGGGGAAGAGATCAGGTCCAGGGGGAAATTGGGCCCCCCGTTACGGCTCGTGCGCAAGGGGGGGGGGCACCGGGGTTTTAGTTTTCCCCGGCCCCCTAAATGAAAACGCCAAAAAAAGGGGGGGCCCAGCCTTTAGGGGAGAAAAGATTCTTTAAACCCAATGCTCAGGCCCCATTGTAGGAAAAAAAAACGGTAATTTTTTTTTGGGGAGGAAAAAATTAAAGGGGGGTTTATTCCCGTATCCAGCCCAACCCCCAAAGGGGCCCCTAAATTTTTTTTGGGGGGCACCCCTGGTAAAATTTTTCATAAAAAACCAATAAAAAAGGGGTCAGGGAAAAGAAAAAAAAAAGTTTCAAGGGTTTTTCATTTTCACCCCCCCGTATGTTAAAAAGGGGGCCCTTGAATTAAAAAAAAGCTTAAGGGCTAATTGGTCAAATTTTTAAAACCCCCCTTGGGGGCCCTTTTTGGGGTTTTAAAAAAATTAAAATGTTTTCCAAAAGCATTTTCCCCCCTGTGGGAGTTTTTGGGGGGCCAGATTGCCAAAGGGCTTTTTAGGAAGGGGGCCCAAAAAACGATCAAATTTCCCCTTCCCTTTGAGGGGATTAAAAGTTGGGCCCCCTTTCCCTCGAATTTTATATGGCCCTTTAGATTTTTTGGGGGGTGTTTTTAGGGGGTTTTTGGGGGGGGGGTTTGGGCCAACCCCAAATGTTCACCCCAATTTTCCTTTGGGGGGGGGCAGCTGTTTTTTTTTTTTTACCCCACCCTACCTTTTAATCCACGCAGGGAAAGTTTACCAAAAATTTTTAACCCAAAAAGTATTCTTACAATTGATGAAATGCTTAATGTGGAAGATCCTGGTATCAGTGTCATCAGAGAATGTTTTCGTCTTCTCCACAAAGCTACAGAAGGAACAATCCCCACATTGAAAGGAACCATTCGGTCTACTCAGCCACATCTTTTTTTATAGGTAAGGGTTAATTAGGGTGTTAGTGCCAGTTTGTAAAATATAACTTCTTTCTGGTTCCACCCTCGTGTCTCTATTCTCCCGTATCATTTAGAGGTATTGTTACTTACATTTTAATATAACTAATAAAAGTTATTTTTTTGGACCATTTTTTCCTCTTTATATTGTTTGGCTTCTTATAGTGAGCTGTGAGCTGACAGTGAACTGCTAATATGTACAGTGAGTTTGTGTGAGTGACTAAAATTGTATTATCTATCTAGCCCTTAGTCAGAAAGAGAAGGAATAAAAAGGGAAAGTCTATCTTTAACTGATGTTTAATGTGATTTAGATATGATGTTTATGCAAATTTGTAAGGATTGTATGGAGATGTATGTGTCCTGTCATTTGGCTAATGGATGGCTCTTATCACCTCAGCTATTTTGCTATTTGGACAGTGTCACATTATTTTCCAGGCTCCAAGATTGAGCTATATAGCTCTTTGTACCAATGTATACATAATGTTTTCTATATAGAATATGTAAGATCTTCTTTTTGGGAGTGCTTGAAAGTCTCACGCTTTACCCCTTATGCTATAATGGTGTTTGTGAGAGACTCTAACGTATAAGAGCCACACCTGGATTGTGTCATATGGGCTCTACCTCATTTAACTCCTTGCATTCTATAATGCATGTGAAATATCCTGCTCCTTTGCAAAGAGCTGCATGGACATTAACCTTCCCATCCCCTAGTATAAGTCATGGACTTTGCCCCTGTCCACAATCCCTTCATGTCACTATTCCCCAAAGAAATGGACAATCCTGGTGTAGCATTTGAGATTTACCATTAGATCCTGTCTTGATGTGATTCCTTTTGTGTTGTGTGATGTGCTCTAAGCATATTTTCGTATTTAGGATTATTGCACATAATTGGTAAAAGAGACATTTTATAAGAGACATTTTACACTTTTATATCTGCTATTTTATTTAATACTGAACAAAAATCTTGCGTTTCCACTGTATAATAAGGTATGAATACTGAAAGATTCATCAGTCTGAACCATAAAATATAATTGATATTCTTGATATGTATGTTCTATAACATTTTATATCTGTTCAGATATTTCCTCATTGTCACGAAGCACATGCCGAGAATGGCTTATGTTTTAGTGAGGGCGTATGTAGCGCACAGGAGTTGGTGATACGATACACTACTGAAGAATTAATAATGTTTACTGATAATTGCACTGTTTTTGCTTTAAATGCACTATAAGTGTTTTCTATGTTTGTTGACCTCTACTTGACCCCGGTATTCAGCTAACAGCTTTTTTTTATGTCTGCAAAAGTTGTATAGTCATGCTGCCTTGCAGAATTGTAACCGGTCTCTGCCACTCAAGAGCTAATGGCGGGAAAAACCATGGCAACACATAGGATGGGGGGTGGTGGTAGGTTATATAAGCTAGGTTATTTAGTGTTCTGAGTCTCTCCACTGTTATCTCCAATTATTTGCACCTTTGGGTTATTTGTGTCATTATCATCGTCATCATCTGCAAGCTGTCAGAGGTGCAGTCCATCATGCCACCCTGACACAGGCTATGCTACTCCTGGGCTCAGGATGCAGCTTTAACCTTTTTATTCCCCTGGCCACATGAGATTGGACTTATAGAGAAGAAAAGCCATTTCGATGGAGAAAAGTTCCACACAGCTTAGCAGGACTTTGGATTCTTGAGACATCGTGATGTAATACCAGTCGGGTCAGACCTCACGCCTTTTGGGACCCAGTTAAGCCTCTGGCCTGGCGAAATACCCCCAAATTTCTGAAGATATCACAGATTGTAATTCTGGAAGGCATTATTGCAAGGGACTTTAATTTGTGAGGATCGCTGCTTCTGCATTAGTCTACTGAGTGGCTTGGACTGGGTGAAGAGAGATGTAACTTTGAAAGAAATCCATTGCCATGTGTATAACATCTTGCCATCTTGCGAAGATTTAGTAAAGGAGGCCTCTGCTGCTGAAGTTTATGCTGGAAACCCTTTATCTCCTGCCTGTTTACTCTGTACCGAACATCAAGGGCACTTCACACACCACCTACTGCAGGCAATTGAGGGAGAAACTAGTCAATGTGCCCCGGGGGAAAGCAACTACCACCATCATCCATAGTGCGGATCCTGCCTTCACTGGTGCCGGGTGCTGGAGGAGCACGAGAGGAATGGGTAGCAAAGTGTGTAGCCACCGTGACAAGGAGCAGGCTCGGGCCTTCTGCTGCCGCTCCCATCTCCCTCTCCTCTGCCTCCCTCTGCGTGCTCCGCGACACCACAAATGTACCATTATGTAGTAAACTTGCACAGCTAAGACATACCCTCATAAATCAAAAAATAAAGGCACATCCCTTGATTGGAGCAAACATGGATAAAAGACTGTAGAACTGGACCCAAATCGTAGTAAGCAGCTAAAGTCATGTGGGCAGAGACAAGGCTGGAAGATGGGTTTAGCTACTTACTACAATTTGGGTCCTGTTCTACAGCCTTTTATCCATGTTTGCTCCAATCAAGGGATGTGAGTTTATTTTTTGATTTATGAGGGACATATCTTGCCTATGCAAGTTTACTACATTATGGTACATTCAAGCTTTATTGTACAGTGGTTGCAACTTTTAACAAGTTTTCTCGCTGAAAATAAATGTATAACGCCATTCCAGCATGGGTTTATGAAGGATCTGTCTTGTCATACTAATCTCATCAGCTTCTATGAGGAAGTTCTAGACTGGATCAGGATGAGGCATTGGATGTCCTATATCTAGATTTTTCTAGAGCATTTTATACTGTGCCACATAAATCGTTGGTAAGTAAAATGAGAATGCTTGGAATGGAGGAAAATGTGTGCAAGTGGGTAAGCAACTAGCTCAGAGATAGAAAACAAAGGGTGATAATTAACGGTGCATACTCAGACTGGATCCCTGTTACTAATGGGGACCACAGGGCTCAGTATTGGGCCCTATCCTCTTTAACATTTTCATTAATGTTCTTACACATGGATTGCACAGTAGAATATTGATCTTTGCAGATGATACTAATCTCTGTAAAGTGATCAACACAATAGAGGAAAATGTGTTATTACAATGGGATCTGGATAGGTTGGAGGCCTGGGCAGAGAAGTGGCAGATGAGGTTTTTTAACACAGATAAATGCAAGGTTATGCACATGGGGAGGAAAAATCCATTACATGATTACATGTTAAATGGAAAAACGCTGGGTAAAAGTGACTGGAGAAGGACTTGGGAATCCTGGTGGACAGTAAACTTAATTGTAGCAGCCAGTGTCAGGCAGCAGCTGCCAAGGCAAATAGAATTATGGGGTGTACTAAAAGGGGCATAGATGCACATGATAAAAAGATTATTCTCCCATTATACAAGTCACTGGTTAGACCACACAGGGAATATTGTGTACAGTTTTGGGCACTGGTGCACAGGAAAGACATTGTAGAGCTTGAACAGGTACAAAGGCGGCAACAAAAATAATAAAAGGACTGAGTGGTTTGCAATACCCAGAAAGATGAGCAAGATTAGGGTTATTTAGTTTAGAGAAAAGAAGGCTTCGGGGGGACATAATGAATATGTTTAAATACATCAAAGGTCAATATAGAAATCTCTCCCAAGATTTATTTATACCCAGGGCTGTATCTAGAACAAGGGGGCATCCCCTACGTCTTTACTGTTACAGCAGTGAGACTGTGGAACTCTCTGAAATATGATCTTGTCATGGGAAATCCACTAACATAGTTCAAGAAGGGCTTGGATACATTTCGAGATGTAATAATATAACAAGTTATAGTGACCAGGATTCTGGAGAAGGGTCTGGATACATTTCTAGATGTAATAATATAACAAGTTATAGTGACCAGGATTCTGGAGAAGGGTCTGGATACATTTCTAGATGTAATAAAAAAACAACTACTAGTGACTAGGATTCTGGAGAAGGGTCTGGATACATTTCTAGATGTAACAATAGAACAAGTTATAGTGACCGGGATTCTGGGGAAGGGTCTGGATACATTTCTAGATGTTATAATACAACAAGTTATAGTGACCAGGATTCTGGAGAAGGGTCGCTGATCCAGGGATTTATTCTGATTGGCAGATTGGAGTCGGGAAGGGAAATTTTTCCCTAAAATGAGGACAATTGGCTTCTACCTCATGGGGGTTTTGTCTTCTTTCAGCCTTACAAACTATGTAACTATGATTGTATGTCTGTACACTTTAGATACATTTTATTGTTGTTTGTTGCATTTTTCATTCAGTGGGTGTAAGATCTTATGAGCTGCAAGATGACCTTGTTGATATACAGGGGGAACTCATCAAAGCATAAGGATATATTTGTTTTGGTAGCATTTTAGTATATGAACATATCTTGTTCCGGTGTCCTGGTCTTCTTGGTGTGAAGTCCATTTTAAAGTAGATCTCGCAGCTCTCCATATCCCACTTTACATTATACCAGATGTTTTCTGAAGGAGTGCTGCCAGCATTACTGCAGAGGTTACACGGGTGGGGGTCAACCTGTCAGTGTTCAGACCATACGCCTCACACTTAATCACATTGGTCTGCATTGCTGTCGTTCCAGAAGGAAGCCTCTTATGAAGATGTTGCACATGAAAGCCTGCAAACAGTTTGCTGAAGACAAGCAGACTAAGGACATCGATTACGGAAAAATGCCTGGGCTCAAAGGA